>CAKAOI010048601.1:0-48371 GCA_916701655.1 Sebastiscus albofasciatus
GATATTTATTATGTGTTATCCAGGGACTACTGATAGCAGTTGAGGCTTCAATTCCTTTCTCAAGCAGAAGGCATTTGCCGGAGAGATTACTTTGATAGGCGATTCGTGTCGATGGTCAGACTGTCACTCTTTCGGCGATGGCTTATATCTGCCAAATGGCATTTGTGATCGTCCCTAGGCTCTCTGGTTTTATCATCATTGTTACTGGAGTCACATTCTGCTGTCTACATACTTTAATCACTACTATTGCTGTTCTCATTCAGTTTTAAAGCCAGATCATTGAAATAGCGTCCTCTGATTGTTGCGTTTGAGCAAATCGGATCCCACCATGGGGTCTCAATGGCTGTCCTTCGCATTGTCTACAAAAGAGGCAAAAGATAATCTTGGCATATCCACAAGCCTGTTTCCTTTTTTTTTTTTAAAGAAATGAACACATGATTAAAATTTAAAACATTTATTTCCAAGTTTAGGTAGCTCATTGTTGGCCTATTTAAAAATAGGAATATATTTGTCCTTTTAATTTTGATTTAGCAGTTATCATTTATTTTCATATGACTATTAGAATCTAGTTTTATCAACTTTTTGTTTTAATTTATTTAGTTTTTATCGTACATCATATGCATGCAAATGGCAAAACAACCATTAAAGGGATTAATTGTCATTGCAGTATTATTAGCATACTCATCAACAAGGTTCACAGGTTTGTGGAAATTATATTTATTTATTTATTTTACCTTTACTTAACCAGATAAGTCATATGAGATGTAATTGTTGTTTTTGTATGCTGGCTACAGACTCTCTCTCTCCATCTCCCTCATATTTTGAGTGTAATTAATTTGTCAAAAAAGAGACAAAATGCACAATAACAAAGTTAAAGATGAAATTGACTTGTAGCATTATTATTTTTTTTTTTTTAAAATTCTCTATAGATATCACAAGCAATAATATCATTATCATGAATTATTTTGGCCACGATAATTGTGTAGTGAAACTCTGATATTGTCACAGCCCTGATCAAAATAGGTGCAAGAAATAGTTCCACACATGTTAGCCAGTTCTTTGTCCTCCTTTCAAAAATAATTCAAGTAATAACTTCTCTCCAAGCTTTAATCTCTAAATAAATCACCGCCACCTCTGATGGTAAATTCTGCTCATTCTGTAGCAGCAGTCCTATGTTATTAATGCACCCCCCCCCAGACACTCTTCTTTGGACAAACACGTCAGTAAGACACATAACAAACGAGCTGATTGAAAAACCACCGGCACGTCGGTGTGTAAAGACTGAGGACTGGAGGCCAGAGGATGGAGTTACAAATCAATACGAAGCCTGGAGAAACTGGAAGATCTTTGAAAGACGTAACTGGACACACACACACACACACACACACACACACACACACACACACACGCAGGTATATTAAATTACCATTGTCTTCTATTTCTAAGTGATCCCATTATTCCTCAGCCTCAGAACAATTACATCCAGTGAATGCATTCAAAGACTGAAATGAAGTGTAACAGGAGATCAGAAACACTTTGCACTCGTCTCTCAGGGCTGGAGAATGGCTCCCTGAGAAACACCTTCAAACGCTCAGCTGCTACCTTCCACTCATAACCGCCGGACTGAGAGGGAGGAACGCATCTTAAAGCTCAGGCGTTTTGTCTCACCTACGCCGAGGGAAGCTCTGATCAGTCATTACGCTGCGGTTTGATTTTCCAGCTGCGACTCCGCGCTTGTTTTTCCTCTTGTCTTCAGGCGCCCGTGTTTATGATGAAATAGCGTAAAAAGACATAATGTGTTTGTTTCTCATTAGCATGTGCTCCTTTCAATATTTTTCCACTCTCCTGGTGAATAGTAATGACTGATCATTTACAAACACCTTTCCTTCACATTTCTTACATCCAGGCCAACTGTGAATAGAAATTGACTTCATAAAACCTGGCAGGAAGAAACATTTCTCAGCGGGATCAGAGAGCATTTCCTAGAGGTGCAAATTTAATTATTTGAACCGTAGAAAGCTTCTAAATGACACGATAAAATAGAACAAATTATATGGTTACATAACTCTCAAAACAGGAAATGATGAGTGAAAACTGTATTTTGTTTTTACCCTTGCGAAAAAGCAGTTTATTTTATTAACACGTTTTTATTTTTTTAATTATTGCTTTAACTTTGACAGCCTTAATATATGTATATAGCAAATTCTTTTCCACAGTAATTGTTGAAAAGTCAGCCGCATCACATTCATCACACTATCTGAGAGTGTGATTAGAGGATAGTTTACAGTGGTAATTCTCCAGAAGGCTGCCCTTTCTACTGCCTGAATGGTGCAAGAGGCAGCTGCTGTGGGTACTTCTTTTAAACAGGGCAGCTGCCAGGAGCCCCACCGCTCTGACCATCTGCAAACCCGCTGCCCACCACCACCACCACCATGCCTGCTCCACTCTACATAATGGACCAGAGAACTATACACACATCCTATAGCAACCCAGTCACCAGAAAAACATTTTGGCATTGTACGTTTCTGCAAACCACATTGAATGTCGATGTTTCTGAAGCTCAGCCTCGTATCATGCTTGCAGAAATGCACAATGCTACTTGGTTAATATTGTTACATTCACTTGCTGTGACCGAATGCAAACACGTAGACATTCACTGTAACCGTGGGTAACAGAAACATACAATACCAACACTTTTTTTCCTGGCGACTGGGCTGCCTATAGAGTCTTTGCAAATGTGCCACAATTATCTTAGCAGCTACGGCTGGTGCCATCGAGTGGGTTCACTGGTGAACTGGCTTGTGTGCAAGAGATGGCTCTAACAATGTGAAACAAAAAGAAAAGGCGTCTAAAAGATGGTGATGCTACGGAATCATGTATTGCCAGAACTGCCTTGGCAATGTGCTGTATTGGGTGTATTGCCCAGAACTATTTTGCCAATTACAGTTAATAGTAGATACTAATGTTATTTGGTTATGTGAATAATACATGTTAAATTCAATTATGGAATCCAGCAGTTTAACATTCACAGATCTGGTACCCAAAAGCAGATTCAGGAAGTGGTCTCAATTTATCAATTTCTTTCCCAGGGGTTGTCCCACCACCTACTTTGGCTGCACCATGACATTCTGCCAGCCAAACAATGTGACAATTAGGCAATGAAATGATGATGCTGCAGAGTCTAAACCCTTTCCAAACCTTCCTGCCACAACAGATCAACACAGACAAAATACTATACTAAGTGGCTCTACCTTCTTGCTGAAGGTCATTGGGATTATATGCAGCTTGTGAGGAAGACCACAGACACTACTCAGGGCTAAAAGCTGCTTTTATTTACAGATGATCCTCCTTAAAAGACACTAGAACCGATCATCAATCAAAGATAATGTAGTAAAAGACAGAGCTGTTTGAGGTAAAGATGTCCTGTGTGCTAAAAGCCTTAATAATCATGTGAAGTACAAGCATACTCAATGCCCTGCCTTTTGCCATGCTATTTAGTGCGAAGGCACTTATGCACTCCAAATAGCAAATGTAACTATGGAAGAATGCTAATTGAGATACAAAAAAAAGTAAAAAGCAAATGCAGTGAGTCAGTCAAAAAGAGTAGCAACAGGCTACCTTTGATTAAACCCAGGAACAAAATACTACACCTAATAAATATATACACAGTACTCCTTCCATACTGGCGAAGGCATGACTCACCGCTCTGCCTGTTATTACTCGTTGCCTTCGTTGGTTGGGTTGGTTAGGTTTAGGCATGAGGAGTGAGATTAGTTTGGGTTTAGGGTAAGAATATCAGGGTAAGCCAATCAGAGGCAGAGTAGGGCGGGTCATGCCTTCACCATGGTAGGGAAAAAGAAACTATTGCAACCAGGAAGGTCCGATGACGTCATTTTGCAAAATAAGAGAGTTTGTTTTTTCGGAGCAATGGGCCTTCGGAACAATGGACATTTGTTTTTTGGGCTTTCGGTCCAATGGGATATTTTTGGACTATTGATGTTTTGGAATAATGGGCTGTTGGAATAAGGCATGGCACCGATTTACCAGAGCTTTTTCACTGACAACAGACGCCTGCTGGAAACAAGGTTGAGAGTTACACTAACGTGACTGATCAATCATTAATATAAAAGTATTGATTCGTGCAGCTTTATGTACATGCAATGTGTATCTGTTGAATGTCATACAATATGTTAGTTGGTTCATATCAGTGAAGAAGACAAGCATCTGCATGATAAAAATGATATTCTGTTGAAGGAGTACGGTCTTTTGTTTGAGAGTCGGCGCAGTGTAGGCATGTTAAAGATTCTGTTAAACAAAATGCACTTTTGAACCAAAACTCTTCCCCTGGATAATAGATTCATTCTGTGCCCCTGCAGCAATGACCACCATTTTCCATCCAATCTCACACACACACACACACACACACACACACACTAGGCAACCCCAGTCGAGACACAGCCTGGTTTTAAAATTCCATTGATTCAGGTCAAAGTGTGTTTGCAGCATTCAGGGCAGAAACAGGAAAGGGACTGCATCAGCTGCTCAGTCTTTCTATGCCTCACCATCACCCTCATCCCAGATGCCCACACTGCTGTTTTAAGAAAAGAAAGTCTTACTTGAGTTTGAACAGGCGAGCTGGAAACCTAAACAATACACCACCGAGTGTATAATTCACTGTATCCAGCAGGCATCTATCCTATTTAAGCCAGAGCTCTGGGCCTCCTACTATTGGACGTTAATCGCTTAATCTTCGCGTCACTTCCAGTGCCACTTCTCTCAATTATTCCCAGGATGCTCCACTTGCCATACAGGGTGCCAGCTATTTTTATGCAGCAGCCTGCCAGCCTTTTGTGTGCATTCTGGAGATATCAACAATGGGAGTTGACAGGGAAGTGAAAAAAAACAGGCTATTGATTCAACCTATCTCTTACGCCTTTTCAATTGCCTTTAAGTACTCGTGGCGCCTGCGAAGGTCTGGACTTGTTCAGGGAATCACTTAATTCCAGACAGCAGCCATTGTGTAATGTAAGAAAAAAAGGATGCCTCTTCTAAAAAAAATAAAAAAAACTAACAAAGGTGGAAAGTTAGCTGCTCTGAGCAATCATATCAAAGTTCACTTCTAAATAAACTGTAGCCAAGATACATAAGAACCTGTCTTTGTTGTGAAACCGCAATTACATCCCATTAGTGTCAAGTGTAGACACCGTCACTCTCATGTATGCTCACATTACTGTCTGCACTTTGAAGTGTACACAGTAGAGTGTTTTCAGCAGGTATAACACCAGTGTACATTCATTTAATAATGACAGCTTCATGACAGCCTTTCAGTGATGTCCAAGGAAATTTCCATCCCATAACACGTTTACTGTAAAGTGTTTATTAATACTTAATGGCAATTGGATTTAGTTATGCAATATTTATTGCTCTTAGTTTATACATTTGCAGCCCCATCTCCTAGAATGAATCTTTTACTAATTCTCTCAACACAAACGCTAAATGGTAAATGTGATTGCTGCCTGGATTAAGTTTGCTGGCAAGGTTGTATTCAATTCATGAAGCATAACGTTCTTAAACTGGATTTATAGTTAATGCAAGGGGCTAACAGCAGTTCTAACAGTAGATACCTTCTGTACAGTGTAGGTTTTGATTTATAGTTCAGCGTCACAGGTCACCCACTGATAGCGCCACCACGACACTAGGCAGAGGTATCTTATGTGATCTTGTGCTTTAATTAGCCAAATCAACCTTTATACTAGCCCTCGGTGTCTGATACGACGCACTGAGGCAACCTTTAGCGTCTGTATGAGACGCACCGATTGTATTGTTAGACGCTCAGAGCAACTGACGTGGTGTTAAGAGCAAGAAATTCTGCTTAGGGAGGAGGTCGGAGGTCAGGGTGGATGGATGGGTCAAACAAACACAGGACTTTCACCCAGGAGACCGCTGGTTGTGTCCCATGTGAAACCAAGTCAAAGTTGACATAGTTGACCTTACTTTTGTTATGTAACTCCCTCATTTAACTAACACCAGTTATGTAACAAGCACACTTAATTTGATCCCAAACCGCAATGTTTTCCTAAACCTAACCACGTAGTTTTCTTGCCTGAACCTAACCAAATAGTTTTGTTGCGTAAAGCCAAGTTCACACTACGCGACTTTCTAAGTCGTCAGATCGCAGTACTGTTCGCGCTACACGACTTGCTGTCTTGTACTCGGGAGTCTTAAAGTCGTTGTGGTTTTCACACTGCATGACTGAGCAGCGACAGGGTGTCACAAACTACAAGATCTTTCACCAGGAGGAATCCCCGATGAGGTCTCCGAACTACGTTTTGTCACGAAAACACGCGAGAATGTGTAGTTTTAAGCACAATATTTTCGCACAGTTGTAATCACGATTTTAGGAAATGTTTTTTTTTGGTCTCGGTCATGACTTCATCTCTTCCCCATTTATCCTCTGTCTTCACTCCATCTTGAAGCTGCTAAGACATGAACTTACCTCAGATATGACTTGATTGGTCTTGACTTCAGCCTTGCACAGAAGTCATAAGGAGTGTCCATGGTTGGCATTGTGCATGTCCCATGTTGTTAGGAGAAAGACGCTGGTTTTGGTTAAAGGATAATTCATGTTATTACGTCTTGGGTCAGATTTTTGTAGTTTTGCCCACTGTTTCTATCAGTTGTATTAACATTGGACTCATCAAGTTAATTGCTCAGATCTGGGAACACGGTGTTGGACAATGAAGTCCAACAGGTGTAGAAACACAGTCAGATGATCAGACAGGTTGTAAAAAAAGCCAAGAGTTCAGACAGATCACACAAATCCTATATAAAGTATTCACAGATCTGAATTTGTATGATATGTATACGTTCATAATGACAATT
Organism: Sebastiscus albofasciatus; assembly: GCA_916701655.1. Lineage (NCBI taxonomy): Eukaryota > Metazoa > Chordata > Actinopteri > Perciformes > Sebastidae > Sebastiscus > Sebastiscus albofasciatus. The sequence goes on from CAKAOI010048601.1 coordinate 6,883, forward strand.
TTGGGGGGAGAAGCATAGGAGGGAGGCCTGAAGGAACAGCTGTCAGTGTTGCGCTGCTAGCTACTTTCATTGGAAAGAGTTGGCAACACTGGGCTGGCTTTTCTGTTGGATATTTTTTTTGTGCCGGTTTCTCCAATGTTAACTTTCCCAAGCTATAAAGGTTAGAGGGCCCTTTTGGGTTCAATAGAAACGTCCACATTATGTAGAGAAAAAAAACAATAATCCAGTCAGTAGCCTATTACAATTCCTACAAAATGTATTTGCTAGTTACATATGAACAACATTTTTAGGAGACAGAGCCAGCAAGGTATTGATGTGCAGTTACAGTAGATGGCAGTATGAGAGATTGTTGTGCTAAAGGCTCCTGTGTAGGCTCCTGATCCCTCAAACAAAGCCTTCCATCAAATGGGAACCAGATAGCGGTATGGGATTTTCATTAATGCTGCTTACCATCTTAAACCCTCCGCCGTCCCTTTGAACACACCCTCCGTCCTGTGCTGCGTCAGGCCTCCCTCTTCTCCCCCCGGCCCTCTAATGGCTCACACTTTTATTACCTGGGCTGATGGGACATCCATAAAGAGAGGATCTGCCAGCAAGATGGCAAACACGTTTCTCGCTCAGTCCTCATGTGTCTTCTTGAGAGAAGCTTAAAGAGTAATAGAGCTTCTGGGATCCCTCTCTCTGTTCACCGGGGGAGACGCGGTCTGGCATCATCTGGCTGGGGGGAATTGGTAGGGAATGCTCGGTGTGACAGGTTCATTGATGGCAGCCTATTATATTGGTTTCCTGCAACAGAGCCACATGAACATCTGTGCATGTCATTTTCAATGACCCACCTCAGGGCCACAGTACCATTACAGGAAGCTCTCAGGGATCAGAGGCTCTCTTTGGCGGTACCAGCAGTTGGGCTCAACACAATGGCTCCCGCAGGGTGAAGAATCGCAGCTCTCTGTCAAGAAAAGCCTCTCTTTGCACTCATCGGCTCTGATGCATTTGACTGCGCTGGAGAAAAAAGTTTCTGGTACTGCACTTTGTATTTTTTTTTTTTCATGAAAGTGTTTACGACTGTGGTGGCGGAGTGAAAACGACGGTATCAGAGGAAATTTACAGATGTGGCGAACTGTAACAAGGCCACCAGTGGAATGTTCAGGGATGTAAAAAAAAAAGAAAAAAAAAAGCTTTCTTGCACTTTTCCCAGGCTCTTTTCTTCATTGGCAAATTTTAGAAAGTGTGAACATGAACAGCGCAGGCGAGCGCTTCCTATCGCAGGGAGAAAAGCAAAGAGAGAGCAGATTGCCTGTATTCAGATCGGCGCGGTGCTTGTCACAGTCGTGATGACAAACAGGCTGTAAGAGAGCGTCTCGCACTCATTTGTCAAACTTGCTCTGACATCAAGAATGCTTTGGCTTTCAGGACTGATAAGAGCCGCGCTGTAATCCGTCTTCAAGTCAGTTCAAGAATACAGTGGGCGACTGTATGCTTTTCATCACCTTGAACGGATGAATGATAAAGGATAAAAAAATACTGTATGTTCAAAGGCTGAGTGATTTTCTTTCAAGTCAATCCTTCTCTTGATTATATATATATTTAATTCTAACAGGGATGTTTTAATAAAATCATTGAAATACTTATTTTAGTACAACTCTTTTTGTGGGGCTCCATAGAGGTAAAATATTTAAAAATCTATATTTTTAGATTTCAGTCTGCTGAAAAAAAACAAAACCATAACATGAATGCGTTATTAGATGTAATATTTCACCACAGTACATAGAATTGAGAGCCAGATGTAAGCCAATTCAATTGAATTATAATAGAATAATTCACTGCACTGTGAATTATGCTGCCAATAAACACCTGTTTTGTGCTGTTTTATTGTTGTAATTAAAGTAAAACTTTGTCATGTTTTATACAAAGTGCTGGAGAAAAAAAAAAAAAAAGTTGCTGCCTGCAAACTAAAACATCACATCTCTTGTATTTTTCAGACAGATGTCATACAGCTTTACTTAACTCTTTATCTGTTAGCGGTCTGGAGCTGCAGTCATCAACTGTCATCAGTCAAGTGGTCTCTGTTGCTCTCATGTTGAACCTGCTCACCTTTCTCCCCCCCAGTCCAGACTCTGTTGGACAGAGCAATCACCTCACACGAGGAAATAACACTTTTAAAAGCTTGCTGATGGGGAACAGAAAATGTAAAGCTTGTCTAAAGGGTGCAATGCAATAGTTTATATGCAAAGGGTAATTTTGCAATTTGCCTGTTAACCTCTTCCCATTCCACCTTTTTTTTTTTTTTTTAGAGGGGTAGGAGTGGGGGATAGAGGATGAGATTAAAAGTCAACTGTAGATGTCACATAGAAGTGGAGTGGAGAAAAATAAAGTAAGCTCTGATTTTGCTTTCGATGATCAAGATCAGAATCTGATTTCTGATTTAGAATTGAAATTGTGACACCCTCACATTATAGACAATTACAATGTCAACATCACAGACAAACATATGAAGAATAGCAACTTCCAGGTATCGCCAAAACAGACCTGGACCACACAACCTCCTCACCACCATGGAGACCCGAGGCCTGTACTACGAAGCAGGATTTTGCGGTTATAGCGAGGTAACTTCAGGGTTTTCAGTCCTCTACGACGGTGGTTCACTTCTTACCGGTGGTAGATCGCCATGGTAACTGATGCTGACCACCTAACCTGCTCCGGAGCAGGTAATGTTCCCGATAAGAGATAAAGAGAGATAAACTGTAGGAAGTTATAATCCAGGCTGAAATCAACACACAATGCAGAACAGCTGGTTGTATGCTGTGGGTGTTTACCGCTTTGAATTATGTTTTTATATATATATATTTTTTTACTTGCTATTAGGTCTGTTTCACACCGCCGGAGACGGGGACGCAGCTGAAAGGAGGCTGAAATAGTCCTACATTGTGTAGTGTAATCCATTAATCCATTATATGCTGAAAGCTATTTATATATCACTACCCCATCTAGACGACTCTATCTGACTTTTGAGTGTTCTGTTAAATTAATACGTTTGTTAATTTAAGCCTTCACACATTCCTTTGCCAGCAGTCCTTTCTGCATTTGGCAGCTTCAACTGTGTTACTTTTAGTCTGGATTATGTGTTTAACTTCTTCATATTTGTCTAATATTATAGTTTGTAAAATGTGCCGCTCTGCTGACAGTAGACTCGTCTGTGATTGGTCAAATGCTGCAAACCCCGCCCCTTTCATGTGAACCCTGGGTTGATTTACCGAGTTGATAACCAGCGTCGTAGGACCGCTTAGCGGGATCTCGTTTGTTAGGGTTAGTTAGGTCAGATAAGGAGAAGATACCCTGGGTCTGTTGAACTCACTTCGTAGCACAGGCCTCTGGAAAGAGAACAGACCACACAGACACGCACGATTCTAACCTCAAAGTAAGTTCTTGATCTGATGCTGGCACTAGATGAAAGGTCAAGGAGGTCACTGAGATCAATAGGAATCCTCTAGGGAAACATTACCTGGCAAAGTTTTTGTTAGACAGTTGAACTGACCTAAGGATCGACTGTTTGCTGATCCAGTATTGAACAAAACACTTTTTTAATGTGCTCCCAATCTTTGCTCTAAAAAAACATTATGCACAGTATAACATTCAGTCCTTGTGTTTTCATCTTCAAACTTTACAGTATGCTGCCAGCAAAGAGGGAGCTGTGGTTAGGGGGGAGTATAGTCCCCATATGAGAGACAGCAGCAGCAAAACCCACATCCTGTATGGCCTTTGGAGCTTCCTGTTTGATGCCAAAGGGATGATGACTGTATTATGCATCTGCTGCTCAGCCCAGGGCAGAGTTTGCAGGTGCAGTAAGGATGCATCCCTCCGGCTCGGGCCCAGGGAGAGACGCGGTGGGAGAGCTTCCCACTTTGCTACACAATCAATCAACATTCTGCTGGCTGATGCATTATTAAGTTTCCAGGGTACTATAAAGTTAGATGACCTTCTGTGCATCCTGCAATCCCTTCGCTTTTAAAGTCCACTGGGATGTTTCTGCTACAGTGTAACATAAAAGCACACAAAAAAAGACCTTCAAAGAAAACTCAAATTATTTAAACACAGAAAAAGGCTTTTTTTTTGCTTTTCATTATTCACCTACCCAAAGGGTAAAACAATAATATTAAATTAAAGTAATGACAAAAATGGCAGAGGATTTAACTGGATAAAAGCTCATTTAGTGCTGTAAAGTGCAACGGCACTGTATTTCATGCGCCTTTTGCTCACACAAATACATTATTTTAAGTGGAGACGCATTCACTGCAATTGTTACAATGTGCCTGTTTTTTTCGGTCGCAGCGCACCAAGGTGGAAAAACTTTTTCCAAAGCGGCAAGCACACCACAATTCACGTGATAAGGAGTTACCTCTTCCACTCCTTGAAGGTGCCAGTGCCCCCGGCAGAATTTACATCTTTCAGAGGCTGTAGCAGGCTCAATTAGAGAGAAAGAAAAGTAAGCTCTAGAGTGAGGATACTAGTAAACGTAAGGAACACATTGGTACCAACCATGTCATGCTAGCATATCAGGAAGAACGATAAGAAATGCTACAATGTCACGCTAAATTTTGGTGAGGAAAAACTAGCATGGCCATTTTCAAAGGGGTCACTTGACCTCTGACCTCAATATATGTGAATGAAAATTGGTTCTATTGGTACCCATGAGTCTCCCCTTTACAGTACATGCCCACTTTATGATAATCACATGCAGTTTGGGGCAAAAACCATGCAGTCTTTTGCATGCCGTACAAATGTGTTATTTTCGCCTATTCTAAAAATGGGTATGACTGTAAGCTGAGACTCTTGTGGATCCAAGAAACTAAAATGACCTGTGGTGACCTCTAGGATAATCACAGCCTCATGAAACTTTACAGCCACAAACTAGAGACCTAGAGCATTCAGAGGATGGATTGCTGTCCTACGTAGATTGACAATAAGGGGGTTTCTGAGCAGTTTACACAACAGAAGTGCACACCATCCAGTTGCCGAAAAATGCAATTCTTGCAGAAATCACCAATTCACAGCATGGCTTTTTATATGTTATAATATAGTAGCATAGTATTTTAGAGGAATTATTGATACGTTTTATCAATTCTTGAGTATATATATATACTGTATTTATATATTGGCCGAGATTCTTGTGACTATTGCTTAGCTGTTATTTCAGAATAATGGACAGCGCTGTTTTTCGTGTGTAGCAGTTTCTACTCCCCTACCTCTACTGATTTTACAGAATAACTCATACATTTTAAAAAATATATATTTAGCATTCTGATAGTGCTATATTCTTATGTGAGTGCTCTAATTAATAAATATATTCTTTGATTTTGAAGCAGTGGCTTTATTTAGCCTTTCTGAGGCTATCGCCAAGATGCAAATTTGTATAGTGGAACCTACAGGTCTACATGGGGATTTATTCACGCACACTAAGGAGAATGATTGAAAGCACATAAGTTACTTTACATTTTTTATAAACAGTATTATTAATAGGCTGATATTAATACCAATATAGGCTATACATCATGATTTATTGGAAGAAACCAAGCAATTCTACGTAAAATCAGACATTGAGCACCCCCATATAGCCAGAATGGTTTCATAACAAACCTTTTCACACAGTTGAAAAAAACTATTCTGGGTCACCCCTACTAAAGTTTGCTAACATTAGCCACCAACAGCTTCTGGTCATACTTGTAAAAGTAAGGCTGTAGCAGCAGAAAGACAAAGGGTGTACTGTACTGTTCTGTATGGATTCCATTTTTCACTTGAAAAGAAGAGGAGAAGTCTTGTATTTGTTCTTTGAGATTGTATCAAGTTCTCCAGGCCCAGCTTTGTAACCATTCTTCACTGACATGAAGGCAGTGAGACTTTAAAGCAGCAAGAAGAGAACTGGCTAATCGCAAAACAGGGAAGAAAGTCTGAACTTTAGTTGCAGGCAAGCATGAACAAGGGGAGATTTGCACTGCTTTCCAGGACCACCTTGCTCTACAGATGTGCCATAAGTGGCAGATTGTTTGTTTGTAGAGCGGGGAGGAAAAGACGTGGGTACAATCTTTTGTTAACCGAGGGATGCATTGAATTATTTGTGTAAACAAGGGGATCCCATCCTCTTACATCTCCCACTGCACTGCCTCCTGGGTATAAGACACGTTGCTTGTGTTTGGCCCAGTTAGTAAATGTGACACCCTAACAGCAGATAAATTGCATTTTTACTTGACTTATGTTGAAATATTCCTGCTCATTTTCCAACACGTTTTTTTTTTTCAGACATCATTACATCTTCATGCATTTATACTGACATAAAAACTCTGTCTGGATGGATGTCACGGTGCCATATTCTCCCCCCAATGCAGAGCGAGGAAATTCTCTGAGTGAGACATCATGCTAACCCTGAGAGGAATAATTTATTGATGTACGTCAAACCAAGAGAGGGAAGAGGGCATGTGGGCTCGGTTATAAGACCGGCTGAAAAGACAAAAGGAATCCTTGATGAAGTTCCTTTGAAGTGCCTTTTCCAGAAGTCCTTGGAAATACATATTGATGAAGTCCAAATTGTCTGGCCTGGAGGGAGAAGGCAGTCGGCTGCTTTGCATTGCACTATAAATATTCACTAGAGAAGAGGACATGGCTCGTTTCTATGCGTGACTAGAATTATTACATTAAAATGATTGGCTCAGAAAAGGGATAATTAGAGATGAAGGGAAAGACCAAGGCCATCAGGAGAGATCATTTCCTTCAACACGAGAAGGTGCTCTTATCACTCCAGAAAACATTTGTTCCACTGCTCAAACTCACAGTTCCAGCCATCAATGCATTATTAATGTGAACGCCTCAAGGCAGAAACTTCCCGAGTGTACTAAACAAAGTTATCTGTAAAATCTACACTAAATGGAGGAAGCAATATGTCATTATATACAGTAGAGTATTAACAGAACGCTTGGACAAATGAGTATTTAGTAGAGGCCTATCCCAGTTCTAATGTGAGTAGTTCATTCATCTCTGCAGTAGACTTACAAGACGATGATAAAACGACCTCCTGCTGCTGTTTGCATACAACTGCCTCTCATTTTATTACAGGGATCGAAACTGCAAGGTTGCATGCAGGTTTGATCACCCCCGATCTTGCTGTCAAAGTGTCCTTGAGCAAGACACTGAACCCCAAGTTGCTCCCCAAGCGCTTTTACAGCAGCCAACTGCTCCTAAAATGCTAAGGATGGGTTAACAGCAGAGGTCAAATTCCATGTATTTACCTGTATGTGATGAATGTAATAAAGTTTAACCTCTAAAGCCCTAGGGTGCTGGAAGGTGTGGTTAGCCTAGAAAGACATACCCAAAATAAATCAAGAATAGCTCCACAACTACCAGGTCTATATGCATGATCTTGGTCTCTATGGATAGGTAAGACCTCAGAGAAATCATCCACAGTGTCAGTAACATTGCGACTGTTACTATGCCAGAGTAAATTGTGATAAAACAAAGGGAAAAAAATACATTTTATCTGTGCCTAAACTGTTTTCTAGGTTAGACAGTGGATTAAACCATTATAGCAATGATGCCGTGCACAGAGATGCCACTGAATTCATTCAGAAACTCCTTGACTACAACTGTGCCAAAGCAGATAGAAATAACACAAAGCACATAGATTCTACAAAGGTTTTAGTGAGGATAGGACCAGGCGGACTCTCCATTTGGCCACTTGGATACCCCAAGTATGCCAAATGGGTTTTCTACCTCTTGAAAGGGAATCTAGATATATAATACTACGGATATCCACAACAGGAGGCTATGTGCACACAATGGAACCTTTGGCCATGACATTTATCCTGAGCATCATCACATTCTACCATTGTGCACAGTAGAAAATCAATACAATTGTATAATTTTGACTCCAAATGGAGTAGTTTTATTATAATAATGAAATATGATCAAGTAAAACTTAAATAATAACAAATACGATTAATAACAATGTAAATAAGATAACAAAAAAGAATCCAAAGTCAATATAAAAACAGTCAAAACTTATAAAGTCTAAATACAAGTTTTTGTGCATTGATTTTGGAACTAAAATATTGAAATCATTGTCAAACAAACATTGTTAAAGCTTCGTCTTTTAGAAACTATTGGGAAAAAAAGACCACCACAGCATTTGTATTAAGTTTTTAAAGGCAGTGTTTTACGGGGTCCGTTGGATAAAAGAGGTTAAGACTGCAAACATAACTTGCCAACATTTGATTGATTCTCAAAGCTGCACAAATCAATATATTTTATATCAATCACGGATCAAATGACAATGCATAATGTGAATACCCACAGAGAATTATCACGTAACTCTACATGCTGTTCTCATACACTGTCCGTCGATATACCTACAAAAAGTAATGCACTGTAGTACGTGTACAACTCACGTGTAATCGTGAGCCAGGAGAGGTGATGTAGTATAAAGAGCATCAAAGTCCACGTGGAGGAGGTCAGGGTGGATGGAGGGGTCTAAAAACACCAGACTTAAACCCAGGAGACGTGTGAAACCAAAAGTCAACTTATTTGTCACGTAATTTCCGTACTTAAGTAACGACGCTTCGCTTTGACGATCTGTCAAATATCGAGTCAAAGATCTGCCTTCTGTTAGCTGAGAAGGCAGAAACAAAACAGTTTTCAGTGGCAGCCTATTATTTTTTACATCTTGTAGCTACACCGCAAAGATGATATGAACAGCATCAGATATTAGAGTGTCTTGTAATGTTTTATCGCAGCCACCTGGCCTGAAACAAAGCCCATCATCATAAAAGTTACCACATTTTAACCATTGGCTTTAGCAATAGCAATGGACGGTCTGTCAGTTGGTTGGTCTAGACTGAAATAACTACTAGACAGATTGAGACAAAATGTTCTACAAACATTCACAGAGGATGAACCCTACAGGTTTTGACCCATTTGCAGCAGTAGGCAGCTGTTTTCATCAAAAAGTTCTTCAGACAAACATTTCAGCATGAACATAGTGGAACATCTAGCAGCTAAAGAGACAGCTATTTTTCTCAGGAGCTAATGAGAGAGTGAATAGTGCCCAAAATTAATGTTAATGTTGCTCCATATTTGCTTGACATGTAAATAAGCAACTGTTTTCTAACATGTTCTCCAACTATACTCATTCAGCAACTGTATAAGGTGATATTACCTCAGATGTTGTGTTTTCAGCTTGTTCCTCTGCCCCCAAGTGGCCAAAATTGCGGTGAAGCTGTGATTGTTATAAATCCTGTAGTGAATTCCTATGACACAGTTCATTGTAAGTCAAGAGTTTGAGAATCCAATCCCGTTAGTCTCAGCGGTCACTTACCTTCACCACATACTTCCAAGTGCTGTACATCTCAGCTGAGAGCTCACTCTTTATTGGGCCAATTTTACCTCCAGACATGCAATCCACTTTGAATGCCTCCATTTATTATTAGCTTATTTGTCATCTCCTTCTAAATAATCATACATACTGAAGAGAGATGGGAATAGCAGCCCAGCTCTCTGTGGAAAGTAATTTCATCAGTCCCTGCGTGGCGCCTCTTGATCCAAATCACAAGCAAATGTCACATTTTGAAACATCTAAGAGGCATCCAGCAAAAACATCCTGCCGACACAACATGGAATCTTTTCGGGACACAGTTGCAACAAGTTATGAGTGACAACTATGATCATGCTAGCGACGCCTGTTGCGATTCCGCATGCTTTCTGGTGTTTTAACACCTGTGATGGGATGCAACATCTTTGGGTTGCCCACCATGATTTTCCCTTGTCTGAGTTTCATTAAGAAGGGGCAGAAATGAAAAACAAGCAAATCAGATAATTATTAAAGAAGTTCTTATTTATGCATCATAATATCTTTGTTTTACAAAAGATATCCATAAAACATATCCACCCATACAGATACTAATGGATTGATGGAAAATTATCAAATTGGTGCAACATTTATGTCATTTATGAGACCATATCATTCACATAATTAATGCAAATTCAAAGAGCTTTCACAAAATAATAATAATAATAACAACACAACTGTTTACCAGTCAGTCAGTCAGATTTTACTGACATCATTTATACTAATTCCTGTAACTGTAACTGTCAACAACAAGGCAGCTTTTGATAGCCATTTTATTTATGAGGGATGCAATGAGGTTTTATGTACCATGATAATTCAGTATTAAGTTCAAGTTAATTTATTTATATGGAGCTCTTTATCAGAGGCAAGTCCCAAAGGACTTACCAGGGGCATCCGTCGCACGTCATATTCTGTGCGAGCTTGAAATTAGAACAGACAGAAGTGAAACATTTTTATAAGCGTTTCATAATAAGCCGTGCTATTTGCTTCTGTTTGGAGCTGGGTTAATGGATAATGATAGACATGCAAATAATCATCCATATGCAAATTGTATAAGCTACAGGAGCGAGGAGAGCCCCCTGCAATGGACTCGTTTAACACAACAGAGTTAAATGAGTCCATTACCGTTACCATTGCCATTGTACTATGCCATTACGAATGACTTCACTCAGTTTTTTATACTTCAAACTGAATATCAAATTTCACTTTTATTAACCTTACCCATACATATCTTTCCTCTAGGTCCATCAAGTAGATGCAGCATTGACATCCCCCCATTTGTGAGAGCAGCACTTGAACCATTGAGTTTGACTTTATGTGTGACTTCGTTGGAGCTACACACATCTACTGTATATATGGGTGATGAGGTGGAACACCTAAGGATATTCTGCATGTCATGATACACATTTTAGGCTTTTTACGTGTCATTTAACGCCACATCGTTACCGTGAAATGGTCATAGTTATGTTTAGGCAACAAAACTATGGTAACAGCTGCATTTAGGTTTAGGCAACAAAACCACTTAGTTAGGTTTAAGAAAAAGATCATGTTTGGGCTTAAAATATGTATGCAACAGTGTAACATAAGTACGGAAAACACGTCACTAACGCAACTACAAAATAACTCAACAACACTTTGGGACATGAACACCTTAATATCTTCTTGATGGAACAACTGTTTTCAAAGCGGCCACCAAGACACATATTAGAAGAATTGCTTTAGCTTCATTAGCATAATGTCTTTTGGAGAAAATGATTGACTTTGTATTTGCAGAGAGAGGTTGACACCTTCTGAATGGGTCTCTACTGGTGCAAGAGATTTATTGGGTAAGTCAAGCAAGTGGCCATTAAAGGTACTGTATCTACATTTGTATTACAACCTTTGTCTTCTTTTCTTAGTTTGGCCTCCATTCCTGTCAATAATAATAACAATACTCAACAACATTATTCTTACCAAGTTTATTACTGAAATCTGGGAATGAGGTGACATCACTAAAAGGAACCCTGATGGGGGATCAGAAAACATAGAAGGGCAAGAAGACGATCAAAGAGGATTTTAAAAAAAAAGCCAGAGTAGCTCAGGTTATTCTGAAAAGAAAACAAGGGTGATGGGTAAAAGTGTTACCAATACTGTCCAATGTGAGATTGTTACTGAAATTAAGTCGTTTGGATAATCTGGCTAAACTGTTATCTATCTGTTAACACATATCTTAAGGTCAGAGGTCAAGGGACCCCTTTAAAAAGGGCAATGCCAGTTTTTCCTTGCCAAAGTTTAGCGCAAGCTGGGAGCGTTGTTTAGCCCCCTTCACGACAATCTAGTAAGTCATGGTTGGTGCCGATGGATTCCTTAGTTTTTCTAGTTTCATATGATGCCAGTATATTCAATCTCAGTCCGCTACAACCTAAAAATCACAAGTTGCATTAATGCAATAAAGAAATTAGTGGCGTTAAGATGAATTTGTGTTAACTTATTATTATCACGTTCACTTTGACAGGCTTACTTTAAACATCTGTTCTGTACTCTCTGTCCTTTTGTTATGACAGACACGTCTAAATTCGCTCACATTTAACGCACAATGGTTCTAGGGCTTACGGGAAATGGTGTTCATTAAAGGCTACTAAAAACAGAAATACTGAATAAACACTGACACTGCATTTAAGAAAGCTTTGTTACAAATGTCTTCTTACTTCTGGAACAGAACATGTAAGTATAACACAGCTTGTCCTTGGTGCCCTCTGCACCATATCCTGTGTTACTATATGCAATGTAATTTAAGTATTCTCAGGAGAAATGTGCAGATTTAATAAAGCTAAACGTTGTTGCTCAGTCAGCCAAAGAACAACGGAGCAGACACTAACCTAATCAGAGCACTGTTGACCGTTCTATTTTCTACATGCATGCAGCTCCTGTGTGAGTCCATGCGTGGGGGGTGTGGGTCTATACATCCCACGGCGCCTATGTGTGAATATGTGGCGCTCTGTTTCCTTGATTAATATGCAAAGCACATGTAGCAGAAACAAACTCCTGCTTTTCTCCGCCTCTTTTGCGCTCCCCCCCTCAGCACTTATCGCATTTAACATTGAATAACCATTCAAATAACGTCTGTTGAGGAATCATCCTGCATAAAGCGCCATCTGTGCCACGTTGCCCATCTTTTGACTGCCGATATAAACAGAGGAACACTAGATCACAGGCAAAATTACACACACAGAAAAAGCTTACATGTGCAAAACGGGTCAGCTGTAATCAGTAATCAATTCTCCCTCTACAGAACCAAAGCTATGCCATGGGGGAAACATTTGCGGAATAATTTGCAAACATCAGAAAGGAGGGAAGAGTCTTGATGGGGGCTGATTGGAGTGGTGACATTGCTGATTAAAACAGCACTGGCTGATGGAGCTCGGGCTATATGTGATAGGTCACACCTCATCCCTTTTTTTTTTTACTGAACCAGGAAATAAGTGAGAGCTTGTGTCGTAAAAAAATACAAAAAATGGGAGGATTTGCGGCAACATCTTTAACCTGTCTCCTCGGCTATCAAATTAGCACTTTGCCTTCCTCTTCCTCCGCTCGTATTTAAATGTATTCAAATGAGGAGGAAAAGGCCGATGCAGGGTGGGACTCTGGCAAAGTAATCAGCAGATCCATGATAATGAGATATTAGTGGTGCAGCTCTCATGTCTCTGGCAGCGTGTGAACTCAGCTCCAGCTCACGCCCCCACGCCTCCGCCTAGCTATGATTAGCACCAGCAAGTGGCACCACCAGCACATTTATTGATTAGAAGTGCAATGTGGATGGAATACAGGTCTTTTCATGTTTTAGTAAGCAGCTACAAAGAAAGCAGGGAAAACACATGAAACATGCACACACATCAACGGTACGTACTGTTTGCCTTTATCACACTGGTTTCAATGGCAAGGACTTGAGAAATAGTGTCAAGGTTCCACATATTAAGTTTTCATGAAGCCAATATGTGATGTGCGTAGATATTTAATGATGAGGATGAATCATTTAGGAGCTCCATCGTGTTATAACCCTCTGGGCGGCAGGTAAGGGAAGTTCACTATAGGTTTTGAGGGGAATGGGTCAGTCGCAATTGATTTATCAAATCAAAAAGAGGTCTTAGGTATGTGATGTCAGCTCATTCTCATTCCTCAGTTCGCCGGGAGTGACTGTGGTGATGTAGTTTAAAGAGTGAAAAGACACATACCGGGTGGATGGGTCCAACAAACATAAGACTTTCATATAGGAGACCGCTGTTCGTGTCCCATGTGTTACGTTACAATCAGCTGTTTGTCTGTATCCCATGTTCACAATGTTCAGTGTCATTTTTACTGTACAAACATAGTAGTTTAAGCCCAACCATGTTGTTTTTTCCTAAACTTAACTAACTTACCTAAACCTAGTAACAACAAAGGTAACTATAGTGGTTTTGATAAAGTGACGCCAAGGGGCGTGATACAGCAGCGAACGTAGCATAAACACACACACGGTCTGTTGGACACTCGCTATCGTTACGCCGGGCAGACACACAGCTGACAACCTGCTAAACTAAATGATGCAGTGGAGAGTTACTGGGAAAGTGGCTGCATGTGTCCTCAACAATACACGCAGCATGGTGGCTGCTAACTCTCCCGGACGGGTAAACTGGGGACTCAGTTGTCTGTTTTGCAGCTGGCGCACCGCTGCATGCAACGCACTAATCTTGTCGGTTAACGGTTAATAATCGGTTAAAATGTTTTTCTCAAAATTAGCATCCCTATATGGAATATTTTTATAAAGGATTAATCTTAGATTTCTAATAAATATCCAGCCACCACAACAAACTTACGCCAATATTATTCCACTGATAAATTAAAGAATTATCTGCAAGAAGGAAACTTAATTTGTGAATCATGGATTAGATTTATACTATAACCCTCACCCTTTTTAAGAGAGCATCTGTGAAAAATAAAGAATGATTGAAAGGTGATTCATTGAGATTTTTTTTAATAGACCCATGGTGCCAAAGAATATCTATGATTGTAGCACTAATCTCTAATATATCACTGATTTTGGGGGAGGTTTGTCTACTCCAATTAAAAACTTGGAGTATTTTTCATGAAGTGTTATTTAATGAATAAATAATATAATAAATTAAAATAATAAAAAAAAAAAAATAGTGGACCACATTAAGCAGATCAGATATCAGCCAGACATTACTGGCCAATGTCATTAAAAAATTAATAGCTTTAAGATTTCACACAAATTTGTCTGTAGCTTTGAAATATTTTATGTGATGAAGGACGTTGGATGATCAAGCAATTACATTGATACCGGATGATTCTGCAGTGTACGATTTATGTCCAGTGCCATTACAGTAATTGGTGTAGAGAAGTGAAAAGTAAGAGTGTGAAGGTTGGGGTGGTAGATGGGCATAAACTCAATTTCACTTTAATGCAAGAGTAAATTGTCTATTTTTCTTTTTTTGTTCATCTTAACCAAGTTTTTGCCACTTAGTTGTTCTAAGTCTATATTTACAGAAATTGCACTGTAGAAATAAATAAAAAAATATGCATTAGATGTTAAATATTAAAGTTATTGAACACAATCGTTTTTATAGAATCGTCCATTCTCAACAATCAGCCTGGCAGTAGGGTTGGGACGAACCATAATATGTGCGAGGCACAGAGAGAGTCAAACTTAATAGGCAAAAAATACTGACAATTACTTTGTGGACCTAGATAATCAGAATCAGTTAATGGTGGGGTGATACAATTTTATGAAAACTGGCCCACTTTTGCCAACTTATCATATGGCTACATGCTTATCTGTGTCCCATCCAGCAGCCACCTGCTGTGAAGGACTAAAGGCAAGTAGGCTGAACATGTGCCACCTCAAATTGATTGTGTGCACCTGCTCACTTCAGAACTAAAAGACTGCCGTGCAATGCATTCTTGGATACAAAATACCACAAAAGAAACACTAGTGATGCTCTCCAAATTCCAGTGAGAAAAGGCTGCTTTTCTTGGTTGCATTTGAGGGAGCCCTTAAAATACAAAAGGCCTTGATGGCCCGTTATGATATATTCCAGAAACAGCGCCATGTAGTGTAACTATATGAACAGATGGTGGATGCAAATGAAGAAAAAAATATCTGGTTTCAGATCAGATTAAAACATGATCCATCTTGGTAAAAAGCTCCTAACTTTGAAATGTATCAGACCACTGCTTGAATTAAAATGAGGAGGTTTTGAGAGCTTGGTGATTGACAGGAAGCTATCTGAAGAGTCTGAGGAGAGTCTTTTAGAGACTGAGTAATTTTAATGTAGAACAAGTTCTGGGGACTAATAACCCTTCGACCAGTGCTCTTAAATAAATAAGGTTTTGAACATTTCACAACCAGAATAAAAAACATGGGGTTTGGCCTTGAACAGAGGTAAGATAGAGCTTCAAAGCTTTCATTGAAGGGAAGGTTTGAATGTTTGATATTTCCTAACGCTCAATAGTGTTGTAGCTTGGAAGTAACTATGTGTTCTTGAGGTTGGGGATCTGGAGGTTTTTTGGAGGTGACCCATACAAGACACTAAAAGTTGGAATACCCCGAGTTTGGTTGCATTGATTCTGACCATTCTTGATAAGTCTTGTAAGTCTCAGTGTTATAGAAGTACTATTGACCTTATGTGGCTGCCTGTTAATTTAGTTCCATTTCTGGCTTTGTCTTTTATCTTCGAGTTGCTATGGCTGGCTATGGTAATCTCAAGTCAAAAGTCAACGTCATGATCGGTTCACACAGCATGCTGCATATTTCTCAAAGTTGGGAACACACGTCTACATTTATGAGAAGGTCATGTGACCTGACACCACCACATATATCAAAATAAAAAGACGATCTTTGATGCAAAGTTACGTACTGTATGCCTTTAACTAAAAAAATGTATCCTCATACAATGGTTCGTATGATATCTTACAAAAAGTTATTTTGTTGTTCTACTACCTGGTTAGGTTTAGGAAAATATTGTGGTTTGGGTTAAAATAAGTATGTTTGAAATACTGGGTTAAGTTTAAGCAATAGAAAGTACTTGGGTAGGGTTAGGAAAAGATTGTGGTTTGGGTTAAAATAAGTATGGAAGTGGTGTTACGTACCAAAGTACCAAAGTTACATGATAAATAAGTAAACGTTGACTTCTGGTTTCATATTAGACATGAACAGTCGGCTTAGACAATAATGTAGAAGCACCAACCCTTCTAAGCCGACCTCCTCTCTACGTGGACTTTGTCTCTCTTTATACTACGTCATCTATCCTGGCTCACGTTTACATGGATTACATACAAGTTGATTTTGTGGGTCACATAGAAATGATAGTTTGTTACTTTTTGTAGGTATAGTTACAAACAGTGCACGAGAACAGCCTGCTTATAACTAACCAACATGTTCCCATTCCAACTCATCACATACCGCCACTTTGTCACACCCCTCTTGGCGTCACGCCCCTTGGTGTTGGCGTCACTTTATTTTCGGCATCAGAACCACTATAGTTAGGTTTAGGAAAGAACTACGTGGTTGGGCTTAAAACTACTATGTCTGTAAATGACATTAACGTTGTGAACACAGGACACAAACAAACAGCTGATTGTAACGTGTACCAGTACAGTAATGCAAGTTATTAACATTACATGCCATAAATGATCACTAAAGCAGCTGATTTTTGATTTGTTGATCTCGAAGATGATTTATAAAATATGTTAGAAAATACAACTCTTCAACCAACTATGTCATGCTAATATGCAATATTTTATTAATAATGTAATTTTGAATGTTCACAATAATATGCCCATGTCATGGCAAGCTGAACTAACCAATGGAGTTACCACTGTGATGTTGTATTAACACGTTTGAAACCGCCAGACAGATGCTCTTTATTATTATATCATGTTATTGTAAACTCATAACAAAACACAGACACCAACACGTTCTGACACATTCATCTGATCCCAGAGCATTGTGGGAATATTGATCTGCTACATAAATAGCAATTGATGTTTGTCAGACTGCTGTAGAACAAAGTTGTTCATTTAGTTTCAGCTCTGTCAGTTGTTCACTCTGTATATGTTATAAAACCTGACAGATATTTACTAAAATGTAGGCCAAAGGTGATCACAAGCAGCACGGCAATCTATACAACACAATAGTTCCACTTCAGGTGTAGATAGGGAAATAAAAGACAGAATAATGGAGGTTAATACTAAATCAGTGGGCCGCCCCTTTAATAAGGTTCTGTATAGCACCACCAGAAACAAACAGTCTTGTATTCTAAAGCAGATGTCTGCCATAAGGGGGATTCCTGGAGCCTGGTTTGAGCTGAGGCTCTGACTGATCTCTTTATCAACTGTTAGGGATGGGCTGAGAGACGACTGACATGCTATCTCACATCTGGAGGGCAGACCACAGGGAAGAGCAAACACCCTTTACCTCAAACCTCAACGAGCACACAGATATCTCTGAGCTGCTTAGACCTGCACTGTAATTAACTTATAATTCCAGTTAATTACATCTTGCATCTTATTTTTTTTTTGTAGGTTTGGTTTGTCATTTTTTGTACTCAATAAGTTCATTGAGATGTGAGATCCATGAATGTTGTGACGATGCTAGGACAAAGTCAAACGGGGCAAGAAACAACCACATTTTTCTAATAATGCTTAAATAATTTACAAGGTTCCTAGAAAGAGTTTAATAATTTGTGTGGGGAAAACAGGACTTTTAAAGACTAAATTTAAACTCAAGTAAATATAAATAAATATTTATTAAATTTACTGATTATTTCAAACTGTATTCTCATATTTGTTGAAGTATATGTTTTCAGACAAAAATCACATCTGTGCTCCAGATGTCAGCACTTAAAGGTCCAGTGTGCAGGTTATAGGGGGATCTAGTAGCAGAAATATAATATAATATCCATTGCTATGTTTTTATTAGTGTATAATCACCTGAAACCAAGAATCATTGTGTTTTTGTTACCGTAGAATGAGCCCTTCATATCTACATAGGGAGCAGGTCCTCTTCATGTTGCACCACCATGTTTCTACCAGGGTGACCAGGTGTCCCACTTTATGAGGGACTGCACAGCATTTTTATCCCAGTTGTTCTTGCTGTCCCACATATTGAGACGATGTCCCACATTTTCATTGGCTCTAGTTTTCAAGAGTCAAACCAAACACAGGCTCTGTGGAGAGGTGAGCGGAGGGGTATTCAGTTAGTTGCAATCTGCAACCTCACCACTAGATGCCACTAAATACATACGATACTACACACTGCACCATTAACTTTGGTGGTATTCTACATTTTTGTTGTATTGTCATCAAATCCCATGTTCACAGACTCAAACCAAGAGTGAATGTATCTATTAACAAGTAGTTTGTGTGTATCAAAGCCTGATCTGTGCCATAGAGCTCCATCGTTGTCCAAAAACTATTTAAAACACATCAATGAGCCACACTGTGTCACTTGGTGACATGTTCCTTCATCACCATGAACACACACACACACACACACAAACTGTAGTTTATTTTGATTCAATCCCACATACACCGTCCTGCTGCCCGAAAATACTCACTGGAGCACCACATGTGGATTAATCCGCCGCTGAAAATAGTCCCCAACAAATGCACTATTTCCTCCTGTTTGATTAAAGCAGCAGTAGGCGAGATTGGAGCAAATATTATTTAAAAAAGCTAAAAAAAAGTCACTATATCCTGACAGTAGTGCATGAGACAGCTTATCTGAAAAAAAATCATGTGTCTCTGTGTCTTCTGTGTCCTCTGTGTCCTCCGGTGCTCCTAGTGACATCTGCAAGATTTCACAGACCGGAGGAAAATAACCAATCAGAGCTGATCTGGAGTCTGCTGTCCAGCTGCCGTCTCTAAGAGCCGGATGTCAA
The DNA here is from genome assembly GCA_916701655.1 of Sebastiscus albofasciatus. Classification (NCBI taxonomy): domain Eukaryota; kingdom Metazoa; phylum Chordata; class Actinopteri; order Perciformes; family Sebastidae; genus Sebastiscus; species Sebastiscus albofasciatus. Next base: position 26,188 of record CAKAOI010048601.1, read on the forward strand.
TCACTCGTGAACTCCAATCAAACGGTCAAACTAGGCAGCGTTGATCAAATATGAATCAATATTCTGTTACTGTAATGACTATTTCTCTCCTCATGTGTTTTCAGAAACATCTTGTAGTGTACTGTTCAGCTGTAAAATGAGAAAGTTTATGACCCGGTGTTGAGATCTGTCGAGGAAATACCAAGCACCGCCCACCAGCCGGAGCACAGCCAATAGGGACACTCTCTCTCTCTGCAATGACCTGTGATTGGCCAAAGTCTCCCGTCAAGGGCTAGATTTTCTAAAGCCTGAAAACAGAGCCATGAGGCGGTGCAGAAGTCAGAAGAATTACAATATGCTGAAAGGTTATTATGGATTTTTTGCCCAGTGATGCCATTGATACCAATGTCTGCCTACTGCTACTTTAATGTTTGTTTAAAAACTACAACTACAATGCCCAGCGGTCTAGGAAATCTCTGAGGCTTTAAAAAATAATAATATTTACTAAGTGAAGATTTACACAGACAGAGTAGGGAAGTCAGAGTATTGAGATATGCGCTCACACATTGTTTTTTATTTTTAATGAGATTTGTTGACAACAGGAAACTATATAATGACACCAGCGTTATCCTTTAAGGGAATGTATACACCATCCGTCTATTTATTCTACGTCAAAGTCATTTCTGTCATCAGTGACACATATTTTCAGTCTTTGATGTACAAAAGCATTGTTCTGTGTGTATGGGAAGAGGGTGGACTGCATCCACCCACCGCACATACCCCGAAAAAAATCCTTTCCGCTCTCAGACAACCATGTCACAGTAGTCATAAGCAATTGAAGAATTTCAAATTCTGTGTCATGGCTGCCAGGAGGGGTTTCACCGCCATCAAAGCTGATGCATGCTATTGTCCTCTTTCTTACTCTTTTTGTTACACCAAGTCTGCAGCAAACAAATTCAGCTTCTATTTTTCCTTCTTTAGCATCAACTCACCATCCTCGCGGTCTGTCTGTTGAAGACGACTTTGTTGCAGATAAATGATAACTGAATTATATCCTCATTACATTGAATCACATTTAGAATGCTAAACATACTTTGCAATAGTTAGATATGAATGTATAGTAAGGGTACAATTTTGAAATTGATTTTTTCATGCCAGAATCGATATATGTGCTTCATTTGAGTCTATGTGGAGGCAGAAGGAAGTTTCCGCTTTTATTGTTGTAGTTAGGTGACGTCATCTACGTTCTGTATCCGTCAACCAAAACAAACCAGCCAGCCGTCACAAGCCGAAACAAAAAAGTAGAAAACGTTGGAGGGTCTGCATGTATACGACCTGCACCCTCACACTTTAAATCCAATGAGGTAAACACACATGCTTACTCTGTCACGGACAGGAAACTTTATCGTATCTCGGTTACGTGCGGTCGAGCCAGCCGTCGCTCTCATCTCCGTGGTCAAATCGTTCGACGCTACAACTGTAGAGCACCCGTACACTGACATTTATGTTAAATGCATTCAAACGGCCCCGATGGAGCTAACCATGGATGTATAAAGAGAACGGAGCTGACTAGAGAGCTAGAGACCACCTTGGAGAAGTTAGAGGAAGTATACATGTGGGACTACGCCCGGTTTTCAAAATAAGGTGTTAACAAAGGGAACTGTAGATACAAAATACATATATGGAAATAAGATTGATTGGATTATATTCACCAGAAGTATAAAACATAACATGTCCCTTATAAATTAAAATAAAATTCCACTAATTTGTGAGGGAAATTACTTTATTCTTTGATTTTTGGGTTGCTGAAAAAAAATAAAATAATAATAATTCCTGACAATAACTGATATTTTTGACTTCAGGTCATCTCTGACTACAATATATGCTGAAAATCAAACTTTTTTTTCTATTAATTTAGATATTTTCCAAAGTAAAAGTCCCTAGAAGTGTATAATTCAACGTTTTCCCCATGGTCTAGTGTTAAAAAAGTTAACAAAAATCACAATAAATCGCAATATCGAATCGCAATACTTAAAAATTACAATACATATCGGATCAGCACCCAAGTAATGTGATAGTATTGAATCGGGAGATAGGTGAATCTCAGCCCTAATGTTTAGACCACAAAATTGTGAGCAAACAGAAAACAAAAAAAAAAACAAGATGCCTACACTACGCCTACATGTTTTAACTGTGTGCATGTTTTGGCATGTAATTTGCAGAGCATAGTCATTGCTGAGCTTGACAACAAGAAACCCATGTGTGGTAACAGCAAGGCCCTGTATTCTGATACCTGGAAACAATAAGAGGAACATATTCTACTGCTGCGAAATCCCTTTTTACAAATGATTCAGATTCCATGACATGATTATGTGATTATATAGAAGTTAGGTTTAATTTACAGTGGCGTGTAAACAAATAGCTCAACCATGGCTGTGGCTCCTGCTCCCTACCTGGCTTAGTATAATTGAAGAGGATCATTGAGGCTTGTAATACAATAATGATAACTGATTGTATCTGTTGCTATCCAGTTGTGATACACGAGCGGCTCTAATGCGACACCTTGATGATCAGTTAGAGGAGCAGTGGAGCTCTGTGCAGCCCATCCCGCGTTGTCCAAAGGGACTTGGCGTGATAGAGAGCGTAATAGCTCCGACCAGCTTCTCCGCCCCAAAGAGGTGAGAGGAGAAGACACTAAATCATGTTTCCTTCCTCCTCGCCTCTCCTGTTCATTTAGAAGCAGAGGCTAATTTATTCAGCCTCTCTGCGGGTCTTTTCAGCTTTTCTCTTCTCATTTTGCTTCTTACTGGCGAAACGAGAAGAGCTCCATCCGTTTAAGGTAACACACGCAGCAATAAATCCTAGCCCGGCATCTACGAGGGCTTTTTCAAGACAACGCTTGGAGCCTCATCGCAACGCACCTGCATGCCCTTGCAAGTGCTAACTATCGATGGGCATGCTGATTTGGGAGTACATGAGTGTTCAGTGTGTGGGCGGGAATTTGCATCTCCGTGCTCAAGCTGTTACAATGGGGTATTTTGTGCAGAGCTCAAAACAGCTGTTTTGTAGCCCATTGTCAAACACATTCAGTGATACATGATTTTAATCTCATTCTCCCTGTGTGGAAGGACTAAAGACTGCTGTGTGTTTACACTATTAGGGCTTGTATGAATCTTAGTGTATGCATTGTAAGCCTTTTCTCCCCTGGTCGATCATTACCATATTATTTAGCAATGTGGAGCTCTGGTGTCTAGTGTGTGGATTCATCACAGGTTAACATTATTCCTCTGATTCGGAGACTTAGTTCTAGAACTAACACCGGTACAACTTTCTCATCAATCACCCTTTAAAGGTCCCATATTGTAAAGAGTGATATTTTCATGGCTTTTATATTATAAAGCAGGTTTAAGTGCTTTATAAATACTGTTAAACTATCAAAACGCTCAATATACGGAGAAACACACACATTCCGTATTCAGAAATTGCGCGTTTAAAACAAGCCGTCAGGATTTCTGTCCATTTGTGATGTCACAAATATACATTATTTAGACCATTACACTGTTTTAAACGTCAACATTCTAAACGTGTCCCAGTTTATTTCCTGTTGCAGTGTATGTGAATAACATCAGCTGACAGGACGTAAACATGGACTCAAACTGTTGCCTAGCAACGTAATTCCATTGAAATGCACTAAAACGGAGCGTTTCAGACAGAGGGTAAATACAGGTATATTCAGGCCGACAGTATGAGGAAAATAAAGTAGTTTTTTTTAACATTACAGCATGTAAACATGTTCTAGTAGAAACACAAAATACAAGTTTGAACCTGAAAATGAACATGATATGGGACCTTTAAAGGGTTTATTAGTCAAACTAATAACTTTTTTTTCAGTTTGTGAAAACGCTCCTTGTCAGTTAAGTCATTCATTATTAATAACCATTAATAGAGGATCAAGAGTTTCTCACTTTCTGATAGGTCAACAATTATAATAAATCATTATTAAAGGTAATAAAACATCATGTTTGTGATTATAAATGTTAAAAAGACATTAACAAAGGGTAACAAACTATCCTAGTGGTTTGCAGTGGTCTACAGCTAAAATAATTAAAGCATTAATTCAGTGCAGTAAACATTAAATTATGCCAATTTTCAGGTTCAAGGTTTCAGGTTCTACTAGAACATGTTTACATGCTTTAATGTTAAGACAAGCTGGCAGATCTGAAATTAGTTAGTTAGAATGTGTCACAGAATGATCAGGTTAATAATCTGTAATATAACATTTTGGGCACGGTTCATTTATGAAGTGCATGTGAGCCACATGTAAACAAACCAACATCTCAGATAGATTATTTAAACTACTTTATTTAGAGGAAAAACTGAAAGTGAACGCAACCATAATGTTGCTAATAAGCACTAGAAAACCTTTGAATGTTATCAGCTGATTGAATGGGCGTTATCATCGGCTATCAGAGATCATAGATATGGGTTAGATGGGGTCTGCTACACCTACTAGTAGGTTCAGAAGGCCGTTATCATGTATTGACATAATTGATCACCGATGTGAATACAAGAAGACAACGCTGACGACTTCTTGTGGCTGTAGTAAAAAACAAAACAATGCTCTGAAGGAATTTGGGATACACCAGGTAGACATCATGCACACGTAAAAACATACTTGTAGCATGTGTATCACCGGCCCGAGAGATTTTCCTGGAAATGTGCAGATGCCGGGGAAGTCACATCTCTGCTGGCTGTGTGGAGCAAACAGCTAAGCCACCTTTACCTTGACAGAGGCATGAGCATTTGTCATGCACATTATGTGGTGCTATTGTTTATGGTTCGTTGGTTTTTACAATGTTTGTGTTCATTTGCATTCTGCATCCCTAATTCAATGCAAAGTAAGGTGTACTGGAACGGGGGTGGGCAGGCAGTGATATGAAATGAAGTCAAACCTGCTAAAGAAATTCAAAGTTTGCTCTAGTATATTTACGTTTACAATGTAAGCCACTATATGTGGATTTCAGAAATTTCAAATTATTCTAACAGCATAGGTTTTTTGTAGGGCTGTCAATCAACTAAAATATTTAATCGTGATTAATCGCATGATTGTCCCTAGTTTATGGCGATTAATCGCAAATTAATCATACTTTTTTTCTGTTCAAAATGTACCTTAAAGGGAGAATTGTCAGGTATTTAAGACTCTTATCAACATAGGAGTGGGCAAATATGCTGCTTTATGCAAATGTATGTATTTATTATTGGAAATCAATTAACAACACAAAACAATGACTTAAATTTATGACTTTATTCTCATAATACTACAACTTTTTTTCCCTTAAACTTATGACTTTATTCTCATAATATCCAGAGTTTTTTTTCTCAAATTTATGACATTATTCTCATAATATTCTGACTTTTTTCTCGGAAACTTATGACTTTATTCTCATAATATTACGACTTTATTCTCATAATATTACGACTTTTTTCTCTTAAACTTATGACTTTATTCTCATAATATTTCGACTTTATTCTCGTAAACCTATGACTTTATTCTCAAAATCTCAGTTTTATTTTTTTTCCCTCATGTGGCCCTAATACTCCGTCGTAGTATACCAACTGCATGCTAATTCAAAGTTAGCTTTGTCACTGTTGTTGAGTTAAAACCACGTATCTCTAACTTTAAACTTTTTACAAACCCTGAAAAATGTACAGTCTTGATTTTATAAGTTACAGATAGGAGACAGAAGAATGACTGAAAGGACGGGGAGGGATCTGAATACCTGGCGCTGCTAATGTCGGCTGCCTTTTCTTGTCATATCCTCCTATGGAAATGTATTCCTCAAAGACTTCTATTTGAAATCCAGTTATCTTGAAGAATACGAATGTTGAATGAGATACGGGATACAATACATCTATATCATCTACAATATGTTAATGCCTAATAAGAGATTTGTTTGAATAAGGCACTTCTTCAGATTTGAGAAAGGGAATATCCAAAGCGTTTATTAAGTCCTATCTCTTTTTAAACTACATTTTCAGAGCTGGCTCACTAAAAGTAATGACACCGGGAGAATATAATGGACTTTTAAGTGGTCTGGACATTCAGACTGAACTGGACCTCGGCTTTAATTTTACAGTAAGAAATGACATAGCTGAGATGGGTTAGCAGTGAGGAGAGATTTTCACAGCTTAATGACCCTCTATAAATAGAAGAATTACCTAGCAGACACCCGACAAATCACTACTGCAGCCATAAGCTTACTATATCTAAGCTCTCCCTGGGGACCAGTGAATAATGATTATGAAAATTGGCCTAATTGTCTTGATACCGGCACGTCTTATAAGGTTCACAGGACTACAAACAAACTGGTTAACATAGTCCCCAGAGGCGCTCAGGTAAAATCTAGACTGTGGAGTTTATACGCAGGGAAATACATAACATGAACTGAACAGGAACATGGCATTCACATAAAAGGACAGTGGAGAGCTACATGTGTGAACCAGGTGCACTCGCTGATAGATTGCTAGATACATTCAAGCTTCACTACACAATTTATTTCACCAAGGACTGATCCTTGTCCCACCCTTGAAGATCATCATTCCGCTGCTTTTGACGAGGAAAAATCATGTAAAGAGCCCGCATGCATTGGGAGATGATCTGTCCTTTGAGACCGAAAGACAGATGTTGATGGGAACGGGATGGAGCACAGGCCATTGCATTCAAAAGCCTGCTGGATGGGCTGGGTGAAGAGGACATAAGCCATCAACTTTCACTTTTGCTAGCAGGTTGCCTGCGTGCCAAACACTCTCCAGAACCACCTCTCCCCACTCCCCCTCACTGTGCACACTGTACGTCCAGACCCCATCTGGTGCCCGACGGCTGATTCTTCACATCCTGCTGCATTGTCTCCCTTTGGCCAGAGAAACAAACAATGTTTTCCCACAGGAGTGCTTTCCCTAGCTTGGATCAAAACCAACCCAAATGAAAATAAAATGGAACAAAACAATGCATCCAGCTCAGGAGCAATATTCCTACAACACCATACCATATCTGCATCAAAAGCATCGATACACACGTTGTGTTTTTGGAGTGGAAACTATACCATTCCCGCTTTTATGTCCCTGTTGAGGTTTGAACTTATGGTTGCCAGCTAATGCATAGTTTATGACCTTAAGGGGAAAGAGCCGAGCCTAAGGGGCTGGGAGGATCATCTGCCCAGACGTGGGTCACCTTAAATCCTCAGGTCAGCGTGTTTATTTCCCCCAAGGTGCCTATCATGATTTTACACACTCCTATCTTGTGAGGTTATTACACTAGCTACATGAGAATGGTGGGATTATGCCAAGACAGAGCGCCTATAACTGGCTGCACTGCACAGAAAAAATGCTAATCATCACATTCTTCCGAGGCGTTTCTTAGATGTTTGTATAATTTCCACATATCTGATCTGTACTGTTGTGCCCTTGAAAAGACACTTGTTTCTGAAAGGAATTGACAATTGAAACACCATTTGATTTCTGTCTTTATTTAAAGCTGCATTCATTTATTGTTAAGATTTTTTTTTTGGCAACCAACTCCTAAGAAAAATACCTGGCTGTTTAACTACTTGCTACTAAATGTTCCACTTTCTTTACAAACTAGTTGCTAACTGCTGCTTGGTGCTGGGCAGGTAGCATACAGCTGTTGCATCAGAGCTTTCTTGCTGAAAACAGCTGCCTGATGCTGGAAACCAGGTTGAAACATGGGGCAACCTCCAATGCAGAAGAAACTTATACTTGCATTCTCTCTAACAGCCAGCAGGGGGCGACTCCTCTGGGTGCAAAAAGAAGTTTGATTGTATAGTTTGATTTATTACCTCAGTAAACATTTTCAACATGAGTTTATGGTCTCAATCTCTAGTTTCAAGTCTTCTTCAATACAGCATGATGTTCATTTAGTAAATGATGGTCCCATTTAGAGTCAAATAGACCATAAAGCAGGGGATGCTTTAGGGCGGGGCTACCTCGTGATTGACAGGTCGCTAGCACTGCGTTGTCATGTCTGGGAGTTTTTTCAGTATGTGTCTTATTCAGCGCTCAGTTGTACTTAGCTCCACTCTCGTGTCACTTCCGGTTCCAAAAATCCAAGATGGCGACGGCCAAAATGCTGTCACGGTGACTACGTCCACTTCTTTTATACAGTCTATGAGTTGAAAAAAGTAGAATTTGAGGGCCGGAAAACCAAAACAATGAGTTAAAAGTGGCTAAAAAGTTCCAACAAGCCTGGGGGTATTGTAGAGTAGGGTAGTTATTCTCTGTGGGATTTGTCACTATAAGCAACCCCTTTTACATTAAGCAGTCTTTTGATCCATTGTTAATACACTATTATGGCCAGATAAGGACTACATATTGCTGTACTTGAGCTGGTTCCTAATGGTGGCCCCTTGGTTCCAATTAGGGAAAGACTTAATGCTATATCACACAGTGATATTTTAGACAATGGTGTTCTTCCAACTTTGAGTCAACAGTTTATGTTTGTCCCTTTACTGTTTCAACATGACAGTGCCCCAGTGCACAAAATTAGCTCCACAAAGTAATGTGTTTTTTTCGCCGTTTGGTGTGGAATAACTTGAAAGGCCTGCACAGAGTCTTGACCTCAACCCTATCCAACACCTTCGGGATGAACTGGAACCCCGACTGAGAACCAGACCTTGTAACATCAATATTGGACCTCACTGTAACAAAGTTGTTTTTTGTGTACTTGTACTTTTAGTATTTCTGAAAATCAGTAATTTAACGTTTTTTCTCGTTTTGCTTCTCATTGGTCACTTTAATGAGGAAGATGGTTGTGTAATTGGTGATCAGTTCTATGCACAAGCTGCAAGGTGCTATTGAAAATTAATACATTGTTGGTTCGGACATAAGGGCTCTGTGGTGCAATATGTGTATACATTGACATGTTAATGCACTTTTATTGTGTAGCCTAAATGTGTTCTATAATTTATCTATCATATAACATCATCATCATGTAATGTTTTTCTTTCCCCTCCCTTTCCCTTTGAATCACATTTTTACACAAGTAAGTTAACTTTTACTTGAGTAAAATGGTCACGTTTGCACTGTCGCCTCACAGCAAGAGGGTCGTGGGTTCAAACCTGGCTTGAGACCCTTCTGTGTGGAGTTTGCATGTTCTCCCCGTGTTAGCGTTGGTTTTCTCCGGGTTCTCAGGTTTCCTCCCACAGTCCATGCAGGTTAGGTTCATTGTTGACTCTAAATTGCCCGTATAGGTGTGAATGTGAGTGTGAATGGTTGTCTATCTCTATGTGTCAGCCTTGTGATAGTCTGGTGAGCTAACAAATGCCGGACTGTGTACTCCGCCTTCACCCAATGTCAGCTGGGATTGGCTCCAACCCCCCCCCCCGTGACCCTGAATAGGATAAACGGTTACGGATAATGAATGAATGCGTAAAAATAGACCATTGCTCTTTCCATCCCGGGACTTCTCTTGTGGCTGAATTGGAGGAAATCGCTCCAGCCGGTTCCAACATTTAGTGGAAAGCCTGCGACCCGAAGAGTGGACGCTGTTATTGGAGCAGATTGATGCGATGGGTTTGGAGTGTTTTTGTTTATGCGCATGTGATTGTACATGCTCATGAGTGAATGTGTATCTACAGTATTCAAAACACAAACACACACTCATATTAGCATCATTTTTGAAATGGAGATTTCACTGCTCTCCAAACATAAGCTGATTATTTTGTTAAATGAGCTAATGGATTTCGTTGAAAGGAAATCCTATCGCCACACTCAGAGGATTGTATATCTCTGGTTGTCAGTCATTCTTAATCTTGATTTGTACAGATTTGTTCAGTGCGCTGCATATCATTTCCGCAGCCTGATGGATTGCACATATTTTATGTGTTCATATAAACATTTCACATTATGAAAACAGCTTTCTCTCTCTCTTTAACCTCTTAAGCCCTAGGGTGCTGGAGGGTGTGGTTCGCCTAGACAGACATACCCAAAGTAAATCAAGAATAGCTCCACAACTACCAGGTCTATATGCATGATCTTGGTCTCTATGGATAGGTAAGACGTCGGAGAATCCATCCCCAGTGGAAGTAACATTGTGACTGTTACTATGCCTAAGTAAATTGTGATGAACCAAAGGAAAAATTTACATATTTACCCTCGCCTAAAATGTTTTCTAGATTAGACAGTGGATAACACCATTATAGCAATGATGCCATGCACAGAGATAACACTGGATTCATCCAGCAACTCCTTGACTAAAACAGTGCCAAAGCAGATAGCAATAACACAAAGCACATAGATTCTACAAAGGTTTTAATAAGGATAGGACCAGGCGGACTCTCCATTTGGCCACTTGGATTCCCAAAGTGTGCCAAATGGGTTTTCTACCTCTTGAAAGTGAATCTGGCTCTAAAATACTACTGATATCCACTACAGGAGGCTATGTGCACACAATGGAGCCTTTGACCATGGCATTTACCCTGTGCATCATCACATTCTACCGTTGTGCACACTATAACATCAATCAAAATTTTATAATTTTGACTCCAAATGGAGTACATTTATTATAATAATGAAATATGATCAAGTAAAACTTACATAATAACAACTAAGATCAATAACAATGTAAATAAGATAACAAAAAGAAAAAAAAGGCAAGTATGTACATTCAATATAAAAATGGTCAAAAATACAATTTCTTGTGTGCTGATTTTGTAACTAAAATATTGAAATCATTGTCAAACAAACATTGTTTGTACAAAATCTGCATGGAGTGTTGTTTTAGTAGCGTTAAGGCCTCGTCTTTTAGAGACAATTCGGAAAACAAGACCACCACAGCATTTTATGAAGTTTTTAAAGGCAATGTTTTAACACACAGCTCAGCCGAACCTGGAACCGGGTCTGTCGGGTAAAAGAAGCTAATGCATCGGTATCGTTTCAGGTTCAGATAAGCTATACAGTAATGGTAATATCTTGACACTGAGGTCAAATACGACACAGGCATGCCTAGCTCCTGCTGACACTGAAACATTCCTATGTGTGCGTGTGTTGTATTTATTTCCCCCTATATGTCATTTGTGCATTCTCATACCTTATTTCGGACAGTTCCTACCTACTTGACTCCCCACGTCCTCAGTGACGTGAGGTCAGACACCCCCCCCCCCGGGTGCCAGCCGGCCGGCAGTGGCGGGGACCCCGAGTCAAAGCGAGGTGGCGAGCAGGGCCCCCCGGTCTTCTGCACTGACACTGAATTATTGAGTGGGACTGACTGTGGCTACCTGCTCCACAATCACCACTCTACCAGCAAGGGCCCATAGGCACACTTCACAGTCTGGGGGAAATGAAGCTAAAACACATTACACTCTCTTCAAAGGCACACGTGTGTTGTACTGCTTTGATGTGTTTATTTGGAAGGGGGCAGCTTTACCTTGGGCTGCAGACGTATGAGAAATTGAGAGAGAGAAACACATGCGGAGACATGCCATGTCGACAACTCCCCCACCACCCCCCCTCCCTCAACACAAGGCCAGTGGGATGGATTTGCTGAGTGGTTTAAAACCTTTGAAATTAATATAATTCTAAACAAATTCAGTCTGTGAGAAGTGGCAAATAGCTTAAGGGATTAGAATGTTTTAATTTGTAAAACAAATGGCTGGAACCAGATACAGAGGCTGCATGCATTGCCTTCTCAATCCACAACTGCCTTAATTTGCAAATGAAAATGGCTTTATAGAAGGTTATGTGGGGTTCACTCTCAGTCGAGCTGAAGAGAAAACTCTTTATTCACAAGTTCTAAGGTGATGAATAGAACTTGTTAGCCTGAATAGTATAATATCCATCAGTAAGACTGTTCTCTGTAGAGAAACGAGTGCATTGGTATGTTGTAGAAATGCCTAAAACTATAGGGATGTCCTGATCAAGTTTTTTTTTCCCCTGATCCCGATCCGAGTTATTCAATATTGAGTATCTGTCCGATCATACTTGCCAACCCTCCCGATTTTCCCGGGAGACTCGCATTTTTCATTGCCCTCTACCGGTTTCTCCCGTATTTCTGTCATTATAAAGGGGATTTTAGATGCCATTAGATGATCCAACACACCCTTTGATGGAAGCATGCTAAGGCCTTTAAACTCTCATCATGGTCAACACAGTGACCCATGTGTCATCTCCTCTGCTGGTGTGCACACTGACCGCAACCAATTAATGTGTACTTTACATGCTCATGACAGTTGCACTCTTATCTATGCTGGAGTTGCCATTGCTCTCTGACACTTTAGTGGGTGCTGTAGACCAATCTACGGCAATACAAAGCAGGAAAATATGACCTCTTTTCAGACAATTTTTTCTGAAAGCAAGGATGTGACAAGCATGGCCACTTTATAAAAGTAAACTTCCGTCACTTTTCATGTGTCCAAAGTGCAACACCACAAATGTCTTTGAGGGACAAATTGTTCGGCCCAGTCCCCATTTCTATGATTTATTGGGTTTTGTCCCTCTCATTGACAGCATGCTTTTTGGCCGGCCTTTATGTGTGGCCATTCAGGTGTGGCCGAATGACACTTGCATACAAACCCTGGTCTTGTTCCTTAGCCAGCCACTTAATGTTAGAGATGTTCGATACTATTTTTTCCCTCCCGATTCCAATTCCGATCCCTGAATGTTTTTTGGCCGGCTCTGCATTGCGAGCGGTGCATGCAGAGAAGCGCCCCTTTGCCAGGGCATTACCTAACCAGGTATTATCAATCCACTTGACAAGGGCGGCTTCAACCACATGCTTTCCCCATGCACATTCATGTTTTATTCAGAGAAAATGACTTTCCTTTTATGATCTAGTTTGACAGGTTTTCCAGTGTAAAATATTGCCAAATTGATTGCTAGCTCTGGCTAACGTTACACTCACCGCTAGCACCTTCCCAAAGCAGCTAATGAGTGAGAGTTGTACGTGCGCAGTACCGATCGGGCAGTGACACGTGTTGTTGTTGTTCCTGAGTAGCGTAAATGAGCTGATGAATGATACGATAACGTGATATTGGATCGGTGCAGACTGGCATATTCGTCGATACCTGATCCAAATGATATGATATTGTCATAAAAATGCTCATATGGGTCCATTTTGAGGCCCAAATATTGTATTTTGTCTGTTACTTTGGGGGACTTTTGAGCACTGGATGCTTCCAAAGGACACATGATGTTCAAGGTCACCCTTACGTCTCAGTCAAGATGTCTCTGATAATCATAGTTGCATGTTATCAGATCGGGCAAAGCAATTCAGATCTAATCAGCACGCAGTGATAATGTTTTTTCCCTTCATCTGACATAAGGTAAGACAAAGGAGGCCAGGTGATTCAGATGAGCCTTTTTCTTTAGTCAATCTCCCGTGGCAAAATGCAATCTCACATGAATTCACACGGAAAACTTTAAGATTAATGTGACTATCCCTGCAAGAGACGGAGCAATGCGGTAACGCTCTCTGCTGCTGTCAAGATGCTGTTTATGGTCGCATCAGTTTCATTGTATTCGTTGCTGATGACTTAAGCAGCAGAGTGGGGGAATAATGTTTGAGGAAGAGAAGAGCCTTCGTTTCCCTGTGTGTGCAGACAGAGAGCAGTGGCCACATGGTCACCCTCTCAGTTCCTTAATCCTCACATCTTATTATTCACCCCCGTCTGGGTTCAGACTATCGTTCGTTATCCCACCTTTTCTCCACAAAACTGCTGCAGTGATCAATTTCTCACAGCGTTCTTATTGAAAATACTTAACGCTACCATTTAGGTCCCTGTCTGTGTTCTATGAGGCTTGAGGCGCTGAGGATTATATGAAGAATGTCAGAAAGACATAGCTATATTTTTTTACAAAGAGAAGATTATATGCTGTCAACAGCACAGCATGGTGATAGAAATCAGTCATTATGTGTATAAATGGGTGCAATAGACAGTATGGCATCTGTGTCATTTAATTCGGTGTTCTACTATTACAAAACTGTACAGTATTCACCTAGACTAGAGCACTTTGCTAAATAAACATATTTTCGTTCTTACCTCAAGTGGTAACCCTGCAGATTGATTATGTGTTTTGTTTTGACTGAAACTCCCAAAGAAATAGTCCCTGTGACTAGAGTTCAAGATATTGCTTGTTAACAGTGACACCTGTGGCCGTTAAATCAACAACAGTCAGCGTCCTGTTGCTTGCGCTTGTGCTCGTACTACGTAGACGCGAGTGGGCATTGGAAAAAACAGTGAGGCAACACACAGAAGATTGAACGTGATCGACAGGCATCATGTTGATTAACGTTAGCAACATTAGCCAGCTAAAACCACAACATCACTATATATTTCACATGCTTGGCAGTAATGTTAGCTTACCAAGCGAAGGTCCCTCCATGAATCAAAGGCCCGGCCGATGTTTTCCCCCCCGACGTCAGTCATATTTCTGTTTTGCAAGACAGGCTTTACTGGATATAACTCTTTGTTTTTTTTTGTGCTTCCGTTGAGTTTATGTTGGAGTCTGAGTTGTGGTGGGGGCTGGTCGTTTGTTGGCGTTAATGGACTCCATTTCTAACTGAACGTTGGCTGTGGTTGCACAATGTTTGCCCTGTAGCGGAGCTGACAATAAAGGCACTAATGAGGACGCATGATGTCACATCACACAAGCTGATAGAGGAAACCCAGTAAATCGCAGAAGGTCTCATTTTTTAGGTTAGGTTACAACCTGTTCACACATTGGTAATAAAAAACAATTAAAAAACATCTATACATGTAAGAACTTACATACAGTCCCTTTAAAGCTGCATTAATTGATTATTTTGGCTACTTAGGAGCAGAAAAAGTAAGTGTAAACTCACAATACTGTATGGTATATTACTACCTTAAAAAGTAAAGTTATGATAGCATGTTAACAAACAGTTGGCTTTTTACGCATCCAGCAGACATGGAGCAACATTCATTAGGAGCCATCTGATGAATGTAAGTCCAACATTCACTCTCCTTTTAGCTCTGATTTGGTCTCCACCAACTCCTGAGAAAAAATATCTGGCTCTTTAGCTGCTAAATGCTTCAGTATGTTCACCAGCTAGTCTCTGACACTGCTGCTGTTTGGTGCTGTGCAGGTATAGTGTGTGGTGGGTTTCACTTAAAACAGCCGCCCGCACTACCAATCCTCACTACCAACTCGTCAAATACCGACTCTTGGTCAGTGGCCTTATGTGCCTGACACCAACGCACCGAGGCACCCTTTAGCATCTGAATGAGGTGCACAGGGCTTTCAACTAACGCCAATCTGCATCATTATTAGACGGGAAGAACAACTGATGTGGTATAACAAGCTAACAAACGCAGACTTTCACCCAGGGGACCACTGTTTGAGTCCCGTGTGAAACCAAGTCAATGTTGACTTATTTTACCTTACTTTTCATTACTTAACTCACGTAATCAAGTAACGCCACATATGTAAGTTACGTAACAAGCATCGTTATTTTGCGTAACAAACATTTATTTTAACCCAAACCACGATTTTTTCCTCAACCTAACCAAGAACTTTGTTGCCTAAACCTAACCAAGTAAGACTAAAAACTAAGTAAACCTATGTTGGAAGTTTATTTTGAAAAGACAGGGATACCTGCAAGGCAGAGGAGAAAGGACAGCCTGTGTGTGTGAAGTGGTTGTGGGCATCGTGGGGGGTAGAGGACTAAAAAAATAATAAATCTGTTGTGTGCAAAATAAGAGAAATAACTTAATAAAATAGCATGACACCGTGGGTTGGTTTTCCTCCTGTCCTCTCCAATTTTTTGAGCCACCAGCCGCCCACTGGTATGCGTGTAACGAGAAACTGACATGCCATCTCTAACGCGTCCAAAACCAATGCTATGGGTGTACCCAGAGCGTCATAGTAGTTGAAGCGTAGAGCCACTGATGAAGCCATTGGTCAGTGGCTCTACATATTTGAGTTGGGAGTGAACATGTGTTGGCCTGCAGCTGCTGGAAACAAGATTGATTTCAGCAGTGAAACTGAACCAAACAACAAAGTTGGTGGCCATTAAAACCAAAACAATGAGCTGAACAATGCTAAAATGCTCCGTAGAGCCGAGGGGAAACTGAGGAGACAGGTGATAATTATCTGTGGGTTCATCACTCTTAAGTGACACCTTTCACATTGCACCATTTAATTCATTGATAGTGCAGCTTTAAATTGAGCCCATGTGATTGAGTACACTTTGTGTTGAGCAGAGCCAAAATATGTTTAAAAAGTAATGGAACACACCCACAACTAACTAGAAAAGAGATAGAAGTAAATGTCAATGCATTAGCCTAGCAGTTTTATTTGTTATTTATTCACCAAAAATCTCCAAACCCTCATATTGTGCAAGTTAGAGCTTCTGTTAAAATCCCTGTTGCTTTAGTCGTTACTTTAAACTTTAAACAGACCAACCATCAGTCCAATTATTAGATGCTTTTGAGTATTAACTTAGAATCATGACAATTACGTGACACCAGAGCTGTGTGGGTATCCCACCTTTCTCTCTGGCCATGCTTTAATAAGATATAATTGAATTTTTTTAATTGCTGTGGCCCAGTAAGCCTGGATGAATGGGGTCGGGGGACACGAGTGAAAATGACACTACAGTTGCAGATGGATTATTAACCTCAGGGTGTAACACTATTATGTCAATTACATGAGTCTCTGTGGGAATTTTAGGTGAGTATCATGTACCCCCCCACTCCACCCCGTGTTCACATTCGTGAAAAATATATTGCTTTATCACATTACTCACACTTTGACTAGAAGCGTTGAAAAATGTCACAGTATCCTCTGCAATGTGACAGCATACAATGGTTTGCATTGTGCTGAGGTCCGCCACAGAAACAATTACAAAGGAATGTGGACGGACACTTTAACCGAGCTCGGTCCTAGCACCGTTTGAGTGACGGCGAAGAAGTGAGACGTCTTTTTTTGTGTCTCTGTATGCAGCTTCCAGCAGAGATCGGATCCCCAACCCTACTACCATTTACAGCATGGTCATCATAATTGGCCAAGAGGGGATTATCCATTGTATTTCATTATACAGGCATTTCCTGATGAATGTATGATGCAATTTGTTGTATAATATATGGACACCTGATAGAGATTTCATTTCTTAGGAATGTTTTTTTTTTGAGCTTTTGTATTATTTTGTGTTTCTGCTGCTTAGAAATCCATTTACATACTGCCCCAATAACAGAATCCAATGCAAAGTTCTGAACATTATAACAGTTACAAACTGAACAAAGTTAAGTTTATTCTGATAAGAAATGTTTGTGTGTATAATGTGTATTGTTGTTGTTCATATAATATATCATTTTAAGGCTCTTTATCTCTTTATGCTGGAACTATCCATGGGCACATCAGATCAATATGAAGCTAGTTATAAGGGCATTTGCAGTGGCATTCAGAATGTCCCCCATTACAGCATTAGAGGTCAAAAGTCAAATTAACTTGACCTCAGTGTCATGACAATGTGACTGATGGATAGATTATAGTCTACGCTTTGCAATGATGTATGACTTCATGATATGCTGAGTTGGTTTCCCTCTTTTATACTGGATCTCCATGTAAAATGGCCAAAAAAAAAGAAAAAAATGGAAAATTTATAATGAAAGAAGGATGAAAAATGAAGTGCTAGCACATAGAAAGCTACCAATGCTGCAATGTTATCATGCATTTTCCAACACTAGACATACCTGTATAAAATCAATATGAGACATGGTCCCTGCAAATTGGTTTGGGGGCCAGGCTCATGGACTATATACTGTATATGTATATATGACAACAACGGCAGCTATTTAAGTGGTGAATGATATTATTGAGGAACTGGACAGCAAAAAATATTGTGCAGCTCTTTTTATTGATTTGTCAAAAGCTTTTGACACAGTTGACCATGTCACTCTGGCAAATAGACTCTTCAACATTTCAACATACTCTATCTCATACTATCTCAACTGAGACTTTAACCAGTGCGGCTATTTTTATTTTTCCTTTTCCTTGCCCACTAGACGCTCTCTAGCCCAATTCAAAGCTTTGTGCATCGGCCCAAAATAGAACCAGAGGTTCAGTGACAGGACAAACATGTAACGCCTTGGTGGAGATGGGACAAGATCCAAGCAAAGAGAATCCACAGTCCCACTTTTAGAAAGAGGAGAACATACAGTAGTAGATGATGCACTCTGAGATGTACGTGGAGTTGCCTTGTACCTCCACATCCTTTACCTCCACTGTCATATCATCATGTAGCTGTGGCTCTTCCATTGTCGATGTGAGTCTGCCTAAATAGATGATGTTGGGTTTCGAGCACTTCGAACAACTGGACATGTACTCAGAATGTGCCTGATGGTGGAGAGTTGTTTTTTTGCAGCTGTAGATGTTACTGAAAAATACATTTGGGATGTATTTCTTCGAAACGGGAATGTTAACATACAGTTTAGCAGTGCATAAAGACACAGTCACAGTTAGCCTGTTAACTGTGTCCCCATGCACCGCCAAACTGCATGCCAGTAGCTATATATGATATAGCACAGTTAGCTCACTGGAAGTGGTTGTTACTGTCTGTAGGTTGGTTTTCAAATTACTTGTCAGCCAGAACACAATGTGTCCAGTTTGCTGGGTCTTCTTCTTCCCTTCTCCCTGCATCTAAAGGCGTGCCCCAGGGCTCCATACTAGGACCATCGTTGTTCTCCATATATGTAAACAATCTTTGCGATAATTTATCAAATGCTGCTTTCCATATTTATGCAGACAATAAAGTTATCTATTGCTCATCCCCTTCAGTAGCACAGACCCTTGGATTCCTGCAGTCTGCCTTTGATGTGGTTCAGTCACATTTAACTCAACTTAAATTGGTGTTAAATGCAGACAAATCCCAAATTGTGCTATTTTCAAATGGCAAAAAGTTACCATCTGATCTTCCTAAGGTCTCAACTGCTCAAGGAGTTGATATTTAAATGGTCACAACTTCTAAGTATTTAGGTATCATTATTGACAGCCTGTCAAATCACACATTAAACACCTGGTTTCCAAGCTGGAAATTAAATTGGAGTGAAGCAAATCCTAATTCTCCCTCCAGGTGAGGAAACATTTGATCTCTGCAACTTTTTTTTTACCTTTATTGGATTACGGTGATCTGCTCTATATGAATGCACCTGACCAGTGCTTTATGTTTTATTACTGGCTGTGGAAATCTGCGGCTGCTAAATGAACATCCCTATATGTCCGCAGACTTTCACATTGGTTGGCTCTTATATTTAAATCGCTCATTGGACTGGTTCCTTCGTATCTGTGTACATACATGTGCACAAACAAAAATCAATATGGCCTGCGCTCTCACAATGTTCTACAGACGTTGGTCCCAAAGGTTAGAAAGGAACTAGGTAAAAAAGCCTTCAAATACGCTGCTCCTTCTTTGCTGGAATAATGTACAGAAGGACCTGGAATAGTCAGAGCTGATTACTACTGTATAGGGGGGATTTAAGTCCATTTTAAAGGAATGTGGCAATCTAGGTCGATGTGATTGCTCTTGAATTCCTCACTGAATCATA
Organism: Sebastiscus albofasciatus; assembly: GCA_916701655.1. Lineage (NCBI taxonomy): Eukaryota > Metazoa > Chordata > Actinopteri > Perciformes > Sebastidae > Sebastiscus > Sebastiscus albofasciatus. The sequence goes on from CAKAOI010048601.1 coordinate 45,744, forward strand.
TTGAGATTGATCTGTTTGTGCATTATGGCTGTTTTTGTGTATATTTACCTAGACAGTCCACTTTAAACATAAAATTACACACATATATTTATATATACATATATATACATACATATATATATATGTCTGTATATGTATATATATGTATGTGTTATATATGTTATATATAAAATATATGTGTGTGTGAAACAAAGGCAATTGTATGTTTAAGTCTGCCACATTTAAAGTGGACTGTCTAGGTAAATAGATCATACTGTACCTTCTTCTAATCCACAGAGAAGAGACCAAATAAGGAGTCTGGCGGGCGGGTAGGAATGCTGACAAGCGCATGGAAAATCCCTTGACATCTTATTTTAGGCGGAGTAACCCCAGTGGAGCCCACAGCAGGCCGGAGCTGTAGAGCCCTGGGGGCAGAGGGCCCGGTGATGAGGCCCCAGTGGTGGCTGATGTGTCCACATTTCCAGACGCTCTCATCTCCCCAGCAGTGTCTGTCTCTGTAGACTCTCGGGCCGGGTGCTCTCCGAGCAATCAGAGGATTAAAATAATTGGGTGTGGAGTGAAACAGTACACTGCGTGAGAGCGGGAAGGGCGTGCTGGGTCTAATTAGGAGATACTTGAAGGGATTCACTGCGCATTCCGGCCATATACGCGTAAGCAAACACACACTGCTCACTCACACAGCGCCTGGAGACACTGACGTGATGTGTAAGCGCTGACCACAAGATCCTTCATAATTGTCATTAATTTGATGTGCTGTGGGCTTGAAATAATCTCCACCCTGCACTGCCATTCAGAGAGGATGCGGGAGTCCCATTGCCCCCGTGTTTGGGTAAAGTAATTAAAATTGCTTCATATGGTGCGACTTTAATTCCTGCCGGTTTCGAACAAATATCAAACACCAGTTTGATTCCAATCATATCCACTTGCGAGCGATGTCCCTATGGCAGTTTTACAGCAGTAATCAAAACTAATTTGCATGATGTGCAAGAGCATCTCCATCACTTTAGAGAAATATGTTTGAAATCATGCACATACTGTGAAGAGGAGTAACACTCAGGAGTTCTTAAGAGGAGACAATTCTACTTTCCCAGTGTGTCTTTATTAGATTGCGTGTTTTCCAAAAGTGCAAATGGTTTTGCTTAATAAAAAAATAGAAGAGAAAGGGCTGTATACTGTAAATATTAGATTATAATATTATATATAATGTGTTGTCCATCTTTTAATACTTCCCTTCCCTGTCTTTGTTGCTCAACCACAAACCCATTCGCTCCTACTGAAGATGTAACCGGTTGTGAATAATGTCTTCCCGACTCAATGTTTCCCAGCAACAAGGAAGTCCTCCACTGACATATTTTGATTTTTACCACTGGAAGTGGGTGTGGGTCATGTTGTGTAAGTTGACCTCTGCTGCTGGTGGCCACTTTACGTCTGCCTTTAGCAAATATTTTACCAATTTCACAATAAAACATAACATTAAGGACGGCCATAGTTGGAAGAAACATTGTAATTATTATGGCAGTCTGACGGAATTCTGTCCTCCCACACTGCTGAGATATTATTATTATTATATTATTGTTATTATCCAAAGCAAAAAGTGAAGATTCATTTTGTTTTGATGTAGTGGTACTATCAGTATAAGTAGTGGTGTTACTAGTTTACATTTTTCAGTCAGAATCAGCTTTTCAGCTTAGCTCTTTTATTGATCAAGTCGTGACGTAGCGTCCACACAAGCTCCATTTTCCCAAGCAGTCCCGTCTCCTACCTCGTTCACTGGCCAGGAGCTGCACATGTGGGTGTTCAAGCATGCGACACGTGGGCAGCACAGTCCTGCTTGGTTAAATAACGGAGCTAACAGTTACCGTTAACGGAGGTTCCATTGAGTTACATTATGATGCATTCAAGCATTATTCAGTAAAAATGCGTATTGGATGAATGTAAATTATAACTTTATCATGATGTGTTCAAAAGTAATCTTGTAAAATGTAATTTTTGGCTAAAAATTTAGAGCTGCAGTGGGTAGAAATGGAGCAAATGTGATTCAAAAAAGTTATTTTTATAAAATGGTCACTATATCCTGACAGTAGTGCATGAGACAGGTAATCTGAAAGAAATCATGTGCCTCTGTGTCCTCCGGTGTTCCTAACGGCATCTGCAAGATTTCACAGACCGGAGGAAAACAACCAATCAGAGCTGATCTGCCGTCCAGCTGCCGTCTATGAGAGCCAGCTGTCAATCACTCACAAACTCCGACCAGACGGTCAAACTAGGCAGCGCTGATCAAATATGAATCAATATTCTGTTAATAACTATTTCTATCCTCAAATGTTTTCAGAAACATCTTGTTGTGTACTTTTTAGCTGTAATATGAGAAAGTTTGTGATCCGGCAGCCATGATGAGATCTGTTTAGGAAATACCAAGCACTGCCCACCAGCTGGAGCACAGCCAATAGGAACGCTTTCTCTCTCTGAAATGACCTGTGATTGGCCAAAGTCTGCCGTCAGGGGCTAGATTTTCTAAAGACTGAAAACAGAGCCATGAGGAGGAGCAGGAGTCTAGTTTTCTCTCAGAACACTTGAATTACATTATGCTGAAAGGCTATTATGGAATTGTTGCCCAATGATGCCAAA
>CAKAOI010048601.1:48391-92648 GCA_916701655.1 Sebastiscus albofasciatus
ATTATATTATTGTTATTATCCAAAGCAAAAAGTGAAGATTAATTTTGTTTTGATTTAGTGGTACTATCAGTATGAGTAGTGGCGTTACTAGTTTACATTTTTCAGTCAGAATTAGCTTTTCAACTTAGCTCTTTTATTGATCAAGTCGTGACGTAGCGTCCACATAAGCTTCATTTTCCCAAGCAGTCCCGTCTCCTACCTCGTTCACTCGCCAGAAGCAGCACATGTGGTTGTTCAAGCATGTGACACGTGGGCAGCACAGTCCTGCTTGGTTAAATAACGGAGCTAACAGTTACCGTTAACGGAGGTTCAATTGAGTTACATTATGATGCATTCAAGCATTATTCAGTAAAAATGAGTATTGGATGAAGGTGAATTATAACTTTATCATGAGTTGTGTTCAAAAGTAATCTTGTAAAATGTAATTTTTTGGCTAAAAATTTAAAGCTGCAGTGGGTAGAAATGGAGCAAATGTGATTAAAAAAAGTTATTTTAGGTGTAAATGTGAGCGTGAATGGTTGTCTGTCTCGGGTGTACCCCGCCTTCGCCCAATGTCGGCTGGGATTGGCTCCAGCCCCCCCGCGACCCCTAACGGGATAAGTGGTTGCAGATGGATGGATGGATGGATGGATTTTTATAAAATGGTCACTATATCCTGACAGTGGTGCATGAGACAGGTAATCTGAAAGAAATCATGTGCCTCTGTGTCCTCCGGTGTTCCTAATGGCATCTGCAAGATTTCACAGACTGTAGGAAAACAACCAATCAGAGCTGATCTGCCGTCCAGCTGCCGTCTATGAGAGCCAGCTGTCAATCACTCACGAACTACGACCAAACGGTCAAACTAGGCAGCCGCTGATCAAATATGAATCAATATTCTGTTACTGTAATGCCTATTTCTCTCCTCAAATGTTTTCAGAATCATCTTGTTGTGTACTGTTTAGCTGTAATATGAGAAAGTTTGTGATCAGGCAGCCATGATGAGTTCTGTTTAGGAAATACCAAGCACCGCCCACCAGCCGGAGCACAGCCAATAGGAACACTCTCTCTCCCTGAAATGACCTGTGATTGGCCAAAGTCTGCTGTCAGGGGCTAGATTTTCTAAAGACTGTAAACAGAGCCATGAGGAGGAGCAGGAGTCTAGTTTTCTCTCAGAACACTTGAATTACATTATGCTGAAAGGCTATTATGGAATTGTTGCCCAATGATGCCAAAAAAAAGTTGCCTACTGAAGCTTTAATGGAACAAAAAAAAAAATAGGTGTGCCTTATAAATCAATATTTTTTTTTTTTTAAAGAAGCTCAGTAATCTCCTAAAGCAGCAAGGCTCTGTTGTTTTCACCAGGCATTACATAGACATGAGTAAATAGTGCTTTTGTTCCGGACTGTTATTAGAGACAGATTAATCCCCATTTGGTGCTCTAGTAAGTATTTGGGGCAGCAGGATGGTGTATGTGGGACTGAGTCAAAATAAACTACAGTTTGTGTGTTCATGGTAATGAAGGAGCATGTCACCCAGTGCAACAGTGTGCAACTTGAATATATCGTGCCTTATGTTGCATATGCAACACGTGTGCAATCAAGTAAAATATATGGCTGAAAATCCCCATTTTTGCTCATGAAAGCACATTTTCTGTCATGAAATGATTTGCACATCATCGAGACAGCCTTGACACTTTTACATGAAACATGCAAGAATTTGCAGAGGAGTTCACTGTTTTGTTTTCACTGCTGGAAGCCTTATCTCAAGCTGTGCTCTGGCTTGAAGCAGACCTCAGCCTCAGTGAATAACCTTAAAGTGTTTTTTTGCGTCGGGGAGGGTTACGCACGCATGCGATCGCTCAACCTGAAATAACCAAGCACATGGACTGATTGACTCAGTGAGAGGCGCTGCATTAGTCCACAGCATTTGTGTAAGGAGAGCCTCTGGTAAATTAATTTACCCCATTTAACCATCCAATGTCTAGCTGGCAAGCTGCACACAGCAAAAATGGCCTGTGTGGGGGGAACCATGACCACAGCCCTGTCTTAACCTGAACCAACTTGACTTCGACATGGTTTGAATGCTGTGTACTTCTTATTTCTAAGTCAACATTGTTTTCTTTTAACCATTACTGCGATCTTTCCTCGACCTTAACAAAGTTTCTGTGCCTGAACCCAAACGAAATGATGATTCATTCTGTTAGACAACACCACAAGCACTTCATCTGAAGCATACTGAGGCCTTTAGGGAGGAGGTTGGGTTGGGTGGTTGGGCATGCCAAATGTCAGATGTTGATACAAGAGACTGCTTTTCGCATCTCATCGCATATAAACAGTAAATGTTATTCTCATTTAACCATGGCCATGATCTCTCCCGAACTTGAGTCAAGTTGTGCCAAACATTTCCCAATCCTCAGCAGATCAGGGTTCAAAATGTTTGACGTTAACATGGAAGAATGGTATTCACATTATTTTTTCTTGTCAATAGTCAACATTGTTTTCTTTTAGCAACGACCATGATCTTTTTTTTTTAACATTAACAAGTAGTTTCTGTACCTAAATGAAAAGGATTTTTGGATGCTGTTAGAAGATCCAACATGCACTCCATTTTAAGCATACTGAGAGGCCTTTACTAAGAAAGATCAAATGCTTCTGTGACTATATTTTGGTTTTCAGCAGGTCAGCAACAATCCTAAAGGCCATACAATACTTTCCAAATCTGCGTGTCCACAAGGGTCTGCGTCTTGGTCTGCGTGACGTAAATGTGGTCATCCACCCATATCTGTGAGTTTCCGTGTTGCCTACTCGCATGCTCCAGATGTTCCTTATTCCAGTCCAGTTGATGGCCTATGCACCAGTGGTTGCTTGTTTTGAAGAGATGTTGTGCGTGGAGATCTGCTGTTACCCATATTTATATAATTTGTCTTTAATGGAATACAAAGACAGCCCAATGGCATTGAGCTCGTGGCAAACTGCTTTATGGTGCATTGGAATGGAATGGAGTGTTAATTGGGAAATGCCCAAATGCCAGATGGACCAAGTCTATAGCTGTCTGCGTACGCAGAATGCGGAAAGTCTGAAGCTTAACCCTATCATGGCCACGATATTTCCCTAATCTTAACCAAGAAGTTTTTGACAAATTAAACCGAGGCAGATCAGCAGACAAAGTATGTGACTTTGATATTGACGACGGCTCCTCACATCTTGTTTCCTCCCAATAATCAATAATCACTGTTTTATTTTACAGCTATTGTTGCCAACAAAAGCAGTTTTCCTGTTAGGGAGAGGAAATGTTTCTCTTAATGTTTTTTTGTGTTTTTCCCACTTGTGCAATGTGCAAAAACACCTTACCTTAACCTTACCACAGCCGTGGTCTTACCCTCACTTTAACCCAACCAAATTGTGGCAGATCAGCGTACAGAGCATGTGTGACTTTGACATGGATGACCACTGTTCACCTCTTGTTTCCTGCTGATAGTCTACATCATGTAGGTTTTGTGTCTAAACCCAGAGGAACAGGGGTTTTAGACGTTGTTAGATGATGCACTTAATCTTAAGCGTACCGAGGCCTTTACTTGGGGAAAGTTACATGAAGCGTGTTTTTCTGGCTTTGTACAAAAACACCCTTTAGGAAAAGCAGGTCACCAGCATAAGAAAATTCTTAAAGATTTCCTATGACATATCATGCCCTCTGTCTTCTCTATCCAACCATGAGGAGTCCTGCAGGGATGAGGTAATTGATTGTGCTGCTTGATGGGCGATAATATCTCGTTATGGCCATATGCATGGAGAGTCCCCCCAGTATTCTGTGCTCCCCTTGCCTCCGTGCCCTTGATAAAGTCTGCTCTGCATTATCTTCACTGGGAGCCAACGGAGCGGCCGGGGCCTTATCTCCAATGACCTCACAGACCGGGCATTAATCACCAACTGCAAAGAAAGAAATTAGCCTCAGAGCAATCTCCGCACAATCTCTAAATGATTAACTCTCAGCCCACTCACTTCTGACATTGCAGCACAATGCCATACCATTTTGAAGAAAACACCCCGCGTGCTTGAAAAAAAAAAGAGGGGAAGCGTGGCGAGACACACATGACATCATAATTAGCTTGCATTTGCCAGAGGATGCCGCCACGTACGCCTCTGTTGCCTTTCTGATTGTTGCTGTGTTTCTGAGAGAAAGATACAATTAGCTATACATAATGAAACTGATTTGGCAAATTATTTAGAACACTGTTTAGTACAGTGTTAATGAAATAACACTTCCCACATCCTTATCCTCCCTTCCATTAATGAAATATAACACAATTCATTATCTTAATGTATGTCCAAGGGTTTGTTTCAGAGAGACAACAATTATGTCCATTAAAGAATGAGGCAATTAATAGGATGGTTTGGAGTGCGTCTGTGTTACTGCTCCCGACAACCAATTTGTATGGAGAGTGTTAGTTTTATCAGCGCACAACAAAAGGTGTGTGTTTAGGAGCAGGCAATTAGAGCTCAGAGAGGAGGCCTGAGGAGGCAGGATAAAGAAATCAAGCACGCCTTTTCAACTGCAATGTAAATCAAGCCTTTGAACGCGGCATTCAAACAGTTCCTCCACCCACCCGACTGAGCAGAAGAGTGATTATTTAACATAGGCGACCCATCTCTCCAGTGAGCTCATTTGCCTACCCGCCACCCCTCCCCATCTGTCTCCCTGGGCCGACCCTCTCGGCTGGAGCTTGTCTTGGGCACGGCTTGGCTCCCGGCTGGACGCGGAAGCCCATGATGGATGCTCAAAGAGTTGACCCCCTGACCGATGAGCCAACGGGCAAACAACACAGCGTCTAAAGTTCTCTGCCAAGTAGAATATTGATTTCGTGTTCCATGCACTTTGGACACCACCAACTCTAAACTACCCCCCCCCTCCATCCGTCTTACATTGGAAGAAATTCAATAGATTTTAGTTGTGTGCTTTGCATTGTTGCTAAGGAGACAACATTGTAGAGTGCCTGGAGTTTCGGAGGAGCAGCTAAACAATGCAGATAGGACAGCGTAGACTCCCACACACAGCTGTTGCTCAGGGAAAGCGTGGTACATGCGAGGTGAATCTATAGCAGCAGCTTTTGAAGCAGCGGGGAGCAGATCAGCTGACCTGCCGTGTTCCTTGTGGATCTTCTTCAAGGCTTCGTGCCACGCACTACTTCTCTCCTGAAAATGGAAATGGAAGTAACCAGCAAAGCATCTTATCCATCAGTGTGGATTTATTTCAAGTTAACACATTTATAGCTGTGAAGCATCAATTATATATAATTCGTCTAAGTGCCTGCTGTACCGCAGATATGTATGTACAGTATGTGCGTAGAATGTGGTTATGTACAGTATATCTGACTCTAATAATAAAGAGTTAAATTAAATGAGATATGAAGTGGTTGACTCTAACGTTGCATTAATGAAAATCACCAAGCTACTGCAGAAATGATGTTGGTAGTTAAGGCCCAGACACACCGAACCGACATCAGAGAACTAGCGGCGACAAAGGCAGACTGTTGTGTTGCCTCATGTTGCCTTTGTCTTGGCCAAAAAGTTGCATTTGTCTGTACTCAATTTACTGGAATGAGTGCAACTTACTCCTTCCACTGTGTTTCTGATGTCGCTGATTACAAGGGCTTATAAGCACTGACTTCATATGTTGCCATAACGTATAAAATTTAGCAGTATCTCAGATATCCGTTGAGGATAGGCGTCCATAAATTTACTTTGGATAAAAGAAGCTCTTTGTAACTTTTGTCCCATGAAATCTCATAATCACTGACTTTTTCTTCAATATCAAATGTATTCTAGAAGATTGCTGTTTTTATATCCATGGTTACGGTGCAAACAGGAACTGCATGACTTACAGTTCAGATTCACCAAATGTACATCAAGGCTCAGGTGTAGGGCTCACCTAACTTACTGACTCCATGGAAACGATATACTTTCTGTTTGTATCATACAAAGCATGGTGGGAACTATAGTTCCAAAGCTCAAAACATATTCATCCCAAGGTGAAATGTGAAATAAACAACAACACCAAATGGACAGAATCGATGAAATTAGCTTTTTTATTTTACAGAAAATAACATTTTACTAAAAAAATGTTTTAGAACATGCAGAGTACCACTCACAGGCCAAATAATGTCAAATCTGAGTAACCTAACTTATCCTGAAAAAACACAAAACAATAATAGCAATCCCAGCTAAGACCTGCAGTGACTATGCCAGTAAATAAATCAAGTGAAAGCAAGAACACCCTGGGGTTCGAAAGGGTTAAAGGGTATTTGTTTGCAGAAGAGAGGCTGAATGGAGGGGGGAAGCTCTTCAGTATTTCCGTTGGCTGTCCACACATTTGGACAGTAGCGTTCAGCAGAGTACTCTTCACTGTAAGTCCCTGTAGGACCGCAGTGGGAGGAGGTGGGTGTGTTGTTGTGATGGTGGATAGAGGAGCGCGGCTCGGGGCAGATGTAGTTTGACTTCGCCTCTCAGTCATAGCTCACATTCATCATGAGCCAGTGTCTAGCTCTGGCGCGCTCCTCCAGAGAGCCAGCAGGGAGAACTGCTGCATGCCAGCCCTCCATTTTTTGCCACGGCAGATGCCCTGAACTCAGGGTCCCCAGCAGGGCTGGTGTCATACAGATCTGACTCTCCATCCATCAGCCGCTTCAACGGCACGCACCCTCACTACCATTTGTCGCCTGCATATAACATGTCTGATTGGCTTTTGGTAGTTAAACAAAAATTATTCATGGTAGTAGGGGTTTAAAATAAATACAAAAATATATATGTGACTGCTAAGAACCTTGTTACCGCCACCACCACCAGCAGGGCAGCAGCTATTTCCTAGATTTATAGACATTTATATCAATCTAGCAAATAAACGCCACAGTTATACTGCCATAGCAATAGCAGTTTAATAAAAACATTAGAAATATACATTGTTAATGCACTAAATCTGAAATTTCTCCATTGTTACAACAAAGAGCAGTGTCCCTCACTGCCTTATCTTTCACTGATGCTGAGTCCTCTTTTTAGGAGAGTATTGACTGTAAACATATATTCAGTGTTTCACTGAAAAAACAGAGAGAAGTAGTTTTTTTTACCCCTGAGTGATGCCCTTACTCTTCCACTCTGGTTGTGTACAGCCAGCAACAACCTCTACCAACAGGTAGGGCAGTCTGTATGTTGTCTGAGGGGCAAAACCTGGTGAAAAAAAAGAAACACAAAGCACTTACTGCTGCTCATAAAGCTTATTGCTGTAAGCACAGTAATAACTGAAAGCTTCTCAAATGAATGCATCACCATTTTCATCAGCTCCTCTGTTCTGTCATTGTTCTCAAAGGACATTGACGACGTTACCGAATCAAAAGTACATTTTATGACTATGTTTCATATCAGCCTCGTATCAAGCTTGCAGAAACGTGAAATGTAAAGATACAGTTTATGTGAAATGTGAAACGATTGGTTAGGTTTAGGCAACAAAACTCCTTGGTTAAAGGGATAGTTTGGGTATTTACAAGTGAGGTTTTATTATCCATAGTAGGTGTATTACTTACAGTAGATGACAGTCGGCGTGTCCCCAGCTTGAAGAAACAGACAGCAGTACTGACACCAAAGCAAAGCAATATAATGCTATGGACGGGGCGGCAGAAAAACGTATTTCACCCACCAAAATGAAGTGAATGTGAAACACATAGTGTTTTTGTCATCCGTCCGGCCGCCATGTTTCTACAGTAGCCCAAAACAGACAAACCAAACACCGGCTCCAGTTAGAGAGCCATTCATGTTTTTGCATCGGCCACCGTAATCCTCCTGCAGACTTTGCACATGGGAGAAGTTTCAGTTGGTTGCAATCTGCAACCTCACTGCTAGATGGAGCCAAATCCTACACACTGCACCTGCATTAAGTTGTTCTAAAGTACTAATCACTAGCCAATAATGGGGGTGGGGGTGGGGGCGCGACACCCCGTTTTCTCCCACAACCCCAAGTGGTTTAACCTGGCCCTGCAGTTAGTAGTTCTTTCTTGATTTTTCCTGGTTTAATGTTTTTGGTCATTTTTAGTACCCCACATTCCCAAAGATTGAGATAGCTCTAAGAATTGTGTATATTCATAGGAACACTGCACAGTAATAATGAGCAGGTCCAAGTGACTTACTGAGTTTATGCATGAGGGCACCAGGGGCATGTTCAAGGGCTGGCCCTGCTAAAGGAATACCTTTAGTTTAAAGGCTACTGATTTGCCCATTTGAGCAGTTTTGTACCTTATGGAGTTGGACTGAAGTCCAGTTTCAGGCAGCAGAGCTGTCCATTAATCTATCTGTGGATGTTGTCCCTCTCAGTTCTACCATTTGCATTCGTCAGCCGAAGCCGTGTCGCTCCAGCTGGCGCAAAAGCAAACCAATTTGCAGATTTTAAAGATTTTCATGACTTCCAGCGAGATAATGATTTGGAACAAAAATTGTGCAAACCAATCTGTCCTGCAATGCAATTATTTATTTTTCTAAACAGTCATGAAAATATTTCTTTCAATTGTGGCCCAACAACGGTGAGCTTTGCTTTCTAACACAGTGAGTCCAGCCCACAAGCCTTCTCAGCCTCAGCGTTTTACTCTGAAGCAGTCTCTGCTCTCCTCCCCCTCCAGCCCACCAGCAGTTTTAGCTCAGTGCTAAATAAAAATGGATGTATTAGGAGTGGCAGTGTGTCCAGCTTGGTGGCGTACCTACACTACCATGGCGGTGAACATTCTGACACCCTGCAGGAGTTATACACACTTAATTTACATTTATTGATTACTCTGATGTAGCCTGAGCCATTCATCACGTGGAAAACTGACCTTCTCCGCCTCCGAACAACTGGAGCCAGCTCTTCATTTCCAACGGCAAGCACTGGAACGATACGATACAACACTTAGAGGTCTGATCTCTGACAAACATTATTCTACTGTATGTGAGAAAATGCCATAAGGCAGACTTCACGCAGATCCATTGACATGAGGAAATGCTTGATGAAAATACACCTGGGGATTTTTTTTAGCCTAATCATAAGCTGTTACAGAAACAAAATAATATATCTCACATTGTGTTGTTTCCCTCCATCTTGGCACAAATTCACACAGACAGAAGGATAACCAGACAGAAGAAATCATTGTTGACCCAAATCTGAACATGTGTTTAGTATTTCTAACCATTTGTCATGTCAATTTATAGGCCTACTTACAGTCTTTGGCTGCATAATATTCACCATATGTCATGCCCATAAAGCATGACCTAAATTCCATCATGTATTTGGAATATCATTTAGATCACTGTATTGTAAATGATAAATAATAAATAAATACAGTTATTGATATGTCAGCCAATTTTAACACCACTACACACCAATTTTTTTGCAACAATGTATGTATTGATTGGGGCAATGTAACATGTCTGAAACAATAAAATGCATTTTTTTCATTAATGGCTTGATTAACTGTGTATTTGTTAAAGTTACTATGAGGAACTTTTAACTGGTAATGAAACAGTCTCAATGTAATCCTGATGCCTCTATATGACCTACATACGCAAACGAGACCATCAGAGAGAAGATTGGAAATTTCTATATAGTTGTTCTTAATGTGTCGCTGCCACCGGGTCGGATTCTGTGCAAAATCAGACAAATTCATGCCGGTTCTCGAGAGAATCCTTCAGCTCAGACTCCAGACCTGCAGTCGCAGCTCCAGTGGGAGGTGGAGAGCTCCAGCGGGAGGTGGAGAGCTCTGCGCCCGGCAGCAGCGGCTCCTCCTCCGGTCCCCGTTGAGAGCCAGCATTGACACCATGCTGCTGGAGGCCCTGACCGTATTGCTGAGCCCACTGGAGGGAAGGGAGACACGGGAGAACCAGAACCAGGACGGGGGGGGGGGCAGAGTGTCACGCCCTGGCCACACAGGGAATGTCAGCAGCGCGTGGCGGCTGCCTCGCTGAACTACTTTGTGTTTCACGTGTGTGGCGTCCATACCAACAGCGTTTCTGCTGCTGCTAGGCTGATGCTGCCAGCCCTTTATTTCTACACAGAGTTTGCCTTTCATAATGGCCATTTCATTTCATTATAAATATCATTTATATTTATTTTAGACAGAAAAAAGTTGATAAGCGTGTGCTCATTTATAAATAATAGTAATAATCCACAATTAAATGCCAGTACTATAATCATTCATGGAGCCCTGCAAGTCACTGCATGTTCTACAACACTGTCCTGCAAATATTTCAGAATAAAAGCCTTGTGTTAACAAATGAAAGAATTCTGTCCACAAAAAAAACACTTGAGGGCTTTTATTTTGAAATGAAAGCAGGAAGTGTTGATTTAAAAATAAATCTTTACTTTTTTTTACGTCTGTGACATACTTTACAGATACAGACATTGAAATTGTGGTGATGTTGCTGGTATGATGACAATATACTGTCAAAAGATCACTTTCACTGTCTGTTGTTGCTGTGAACCGCGCGGCTCGCGGTAAAAACAGACGAGACTTCGAATCTCTAGAAGAGACGCAGCTGACACGCAGCCGAGCCGCGCTGCTCACGCGGGCAGTGTGGCTGCTCTAACCTGATGAAAATTACGGACTTTGTGTGCAAAGGCCTTTACACTGGAAGTCACTCTGACTCCTCTGTGCTCTGTTTCCACCTCCTCCACCTCTGGAATGAAGAGAATGGGAATAAGTGTTTCTAAATTTGTTTCAATAGTTCAGTATGTGCATCACATCAGCACTAATCACTTCCATATGATCAATTAGAGTAAATCCTTTCTCCTTTGTATTGCTGCAAAATTATTCTCAAACATACTTTGATGGGCTTCTTCCGTTAGGCAGATACAGTGCCTCCTGATATCCCACAGACATATGGTGAATTAAACTTGTTATCTCACTTATCCAATTTACCCTGCATTGGACTTTCTCAACACGATACCTGGCTTGTGTTTCTGTGTGGGAAAACTCTGGAGAGAAGAAACAGTTGTCTTTTTTTAACTGGTGTTATTTGGAAAGGCTTACTCCAGCCATATGCCTCTCATACAGCTGTTTACTGTATCATTTACTAAGATGTACGCTTGTTGTCTTGAGTGCTTTACTCTGTTAAAAAAAAGTCTATTTGCAGAGCATCTTTACCTTCAGTGTTTGCTGTTGCCTGTTTCTTTTCCTTCCCTTCCTCTCTCTGTTTTCCCTCGAGCCCCTTTGCGTGTCTCCATCTTGTTTTTTCAGACAAAGCTCCTTTTATCCCTGCACTGTCTGGTGCCCACCTGTTGGCTCTGCTTTCCATCACCCGGCCTGCAGTCAGGAGACACCGGTGGCTCCGGGCTGCCCCGCTGTGTCTTTGATCACTCATGTGACCTGCAGCAGACGTGCACTCACTTCGGGGAGAGGAAATGCATGCGGCAACCCCGTATCCACAGCGGAGGCGTTGGGGGAAGATTCTCATCCCCCTGCAGGCTTTAAAAAACGCCCAGCTATCCACCACGAGGTTACGCTGGCTGGCCTCTACGAAATGGCCCACCATGGCAGGGAACCAAACGCGTAACTCAGAAGCTCACCGCTGGGGAATGAGATGCCTCCGGTGGGTGACCTGTTGAGAGGCAGCGACGCTTCATATAGCGTGCTCTCGGCTGACACTGCAGGCTGCGTGGTGCCATTCAACTTGCTTTTTTACTGGAGAGAAATGACAAATGATGGAGTGTGATACGAGGAGATTTGTGGACAGCTGGCATACAAACTTGCAAAGCCTGGAGGAGATGGATGACACATGGTGGAGTACAGTACATTTACTCCTCCACAAGCCATTGGCTTTAACAGACCATGCGATGTGCAATGTCTAATAGTGAGGAAAATCACATCTCACATTATTCACTATTTTATGGGTTTGCTCGTTCCCAAATTATGAGAGGATGATATAAAAGTCCGCGACTGCTCCGCTTTCCAGTCCAAGTCTTCTTTTTCTTTTTCAAAGCCATTACGTGGGTGACACGGTCAGATTTATTATGTGGCGCTCATTGGAAAATATGAGCTCTATTTCAACTTAATCGAGACGGCAGATACGTAAGCTTGCTTAAATTACACTTCCTCAAAGGTGAACATGCTAAATCAAGAGCGGCCATTAAAATTACTTCACTACTTGTGCCTTCTGACTTTCTTTGTAATCTTTTACTAAATTAAGGCTGCATATGGAAGACCGGGAGACAACAGCAACACCCGTGTGGAGGCCCGTCTTAATAATTTCTAAAGGCAAGTGGCTAATTAAGACATCCACAGAGCAGCATTTCTCAAACGATGAGTCAGGATCCAGGGGGTCACCAGCTTGTTTCGTTGTTCTCTGTCTCTGGATAATTACCATTATTTTTTAATAAGACTGGGTCTCAGGGGGACATTACCTTTATTGTATCTGGGTCCAACACTGTCAGTTAAACAGGTGTTATGAATATAACATAATGTTCAAAGGGAGATAAGCAGCCCCAGAACATGGGAGGGATGTGGTGGGGACAATGTGTTCCTACAGTGTTTCTGATGCAGTTTTTAGCTTTTGCAACACCTTGCTCGCTCTGATAAAACGCAGCAATTAAGCAACATATTTGGTCGTAATTGGGTTAAGACCAGAATCTGACTTTTTGACATTTTGGATGGATTTGTATTTGTATTGTAACCCTGGTTCTATAAGCACAAGCGGAGTCCTCTACTGTACTCTATGGGTAATACTCAACTCCAATCACATGCACATGTTTGCGCACTGATATTTGTATAAACGTAGCCCGGGAATTAGGACGTGCGTACCAAATACAGGCGTTACCATTGTATATGACGCCGTGGCCATACAGGGAAGGTCAGCAGCGCGTGGCGGCTGTGGAACCTGTTCTTTTTTTTATTTCGGCGTCCATGTTAACAGGTTAGAGCAGCCACACAGCAGTTCACAGCAACAACGGACGGTGAAAGTGATCGTTTGACAGTATATTGACATCACACCAGCAACATTACCACAGTTGCAATGTCTGTGTCTGTAGAATATGTCAGGACATGAAAAAAAAATTAAAGATTTATTTTTAAATCAACACTTCCTGCTTTCATTTCAAAACAAAAGTGTTTTTCTGTGGACAGAATTCCTTCATTTGTTAACACAAGGCTTTTATTCTGAAATATTTGCAGGACAGTGTTGTAGGAAATGCAGTGACATGCACGGCTCCATGAATGAATAAAGTACAGGGTTTTAATTGTGGATTATTACTATTATTTATAAATGAGTACACACTTCTTAACCTTTTTCTGCCTAAAACAAATATAAATTACATTTATAATGAAATGAAATGGCCATTATGAAAGGCAAACTATGTAGAAAGAAAGGGCTGGCAGCAGCTGATATGTGTCTCGTATGTATGGTAAATACAGTACATGGTATATGGTGTGTATATATATATATATATATATATGTATAAACACACACACACACCATATACACACATAAACATACATGTAAAAAAAAAATTAAATAAAAAAAAGATAGAAAAAATATAAAAGTGGAAATAAATTAATATTTTGTCACTTCGCAATAGCAGTCTGTCCGATCGTGAGACCTTTCAACAGCACTGGCTGGCCCTTGCCGGGCACGTTAAACATAACGTAAAATATTGACAATATAATGACACATCTGGTCTTTTTTTCTTTTTCCTACTTTTTTACCCATCTGTGATTCAAAAATATCAATATTGATAAGAGACATCTTGTCCAATCATACTGAGCCAAGAAGAGAGAAAAACAGTCAAACTAGTCAGCTGCTAAAAAGTAACTATAGCCTAACATAGCCGAGTAAGAGCACCTGGTATCTTAGTGGTCTGGTTGCTCTCTTTAAATCTGTATTTGCATGTACATTCAAAATTTAAATTTAAATCTACAAATTAACAGGTGGACAAACTTGCTGAAAGCTGAGAGAAAACATATTGTTTGTAGTAGCTTCCCTGCACATTTCCTGAGGTTTGTATAAAGAAGTATTTGTATTTTTATAAACCATATGGTCGATGCCAATTTTGTGGGTTAAATAATCTGCCTGGAAGAGCTAAAACGAAGGCATTACAACCTGTTCATCTGAAGACAGTTTGCCAGCCAGCCTAAAAACTTAAACAACTTCTCTTTTTTAAAACTCACTGTTTGTGTAGTTACCGCCTTTATATGATCTGTAATACTACTATATTTTACAGTCTGTGCATACAACATTGCTTTGAAGAAATATTGTGGAATGAAGACTACAGTAATTTAGGAAAATGAGTTCTGTTGCTGTTTGAGAGCGAGCGAGTAAAAAGCAATTAAAATGCACTCATTAGGAGTCAGAATTTAAATAATGATGAAACAAAACCAAAGCTCTATTCATAATTCATCACATATTATAATGTCTTTATTAAGGTGGAATATCAAAGTGGATATTTCCAACCAAAGCCCACTTACTGTATGTGTTCTGGCTCAAAATGCCTTGAAAAGACTGTTAACCATAACACCAAGCATCGCACATAATGCGTGTCGAGTTTTGAAAGAGCTCTTATTGTTACACGCAGACAATAAAAAAACTGCAGTCGCTCACACTGGAAGAGGAGAGGAGGAGAGCCTTGGCAGTCTTTTCTTTGAGATTTCTTTGCACAAGTCTGATGACATTTATTCCATCTAACACTGGTAGGATGCTGTGATAAAAATGTGCCAAACTGTTGTTTGCGTCCTTTCAAAAGATTCTTGTTTGCGTGTTTTGCTGTGTTTTTTTTTACAGGGACTTTGAAATGTGCCGCGACTTTAGTGGGAGGTGATGGTGATTATTGGACACAGTCAACCTGCATACTCTTAGAAATCTGTAAAAGAAAAGTTCAGCCCTTAGTGCCACTTTGAGAAAAGTATTTAGCTAAAGGAGGGCAAATTGTTTGAGGAATTATGGGTAATTCATTGTTCCATTAATTGATAAATGGGGTATTCTGGACTTCAACTATCTTGAGAGATGATTTAGTCATGTTTTCTTCCCCAGAATGAAACTTAAAAAAGATAATAAGCACACAATACATGAAAATGGGATGAGTGGATGACTGTCGATTTCCCTGATAGCAAAGCCTCCCTCCAGTACTGCCAGGTTAAAGATCAAAGAAAGCGCGTAGTCACTTCCTTTCCCATCAGCCATTGGGAAAAACGTGTGTAACGGACAGCGACTTGCTCTGCTGGATCTCCCGTGATGAATTATTCAGCTGCTCCGACGTGGTGACAAAACGCACGGTGTCAGAAAACCAGACACGACTTCATCAGCAAAATGCTTGGGCTCTTTGATGCCCCTCCTCCTCCTCCTCCTCCTCCTCCTCCTCCTCTTCCTCCTCCTTCTTCTCTATACCAGTTCTCCCCTCTGCAGCAATTTCATTTTCACCTCCGCTCAGGATCCCGTGAGTGAAAGCGCTAGTTCTGGGCGGGCGGATGGAGGAGGCCAACTAGGCTGGGTGTCCCTTTGTCCTTGCTGGCTGTGGAGCTTCAGACCATCCATCTCTGTCAGAGGCAAGCATCTCAAGAACCCCCCCACCCCTCCCCTCCTTCCCCCCTCCACTTATTCCGGAGGGCCTGTCTCGCAGGCACGTCAGTGCTAAATGGAGCCTTTACACAGTATTGACTGGCCCCACAAGTCTCTCCACTGGCCATGCTGGGCAGAGTGGGAAGCAGCCTATCATATTTTCTCTCCTCCTGCTTCCCAGGCTGGAGCGTGGAAGCAGCGGGTGAAAGGAGGGATGATTACAAAAGCTGGGGGAGGCTGTGATGAAAATAAAATGGGGGCTGTGTCTCGTGGCGCGACACCGGCGATGACTTTACAGCGGGTGAAGCGCACACGTTTGCACACACTTTGCTGTCACCGTGTGTGTCTGCGAGTCAATTATCAAGGCATTGAACCAGCGTGACAATGTCTGTCCGCTCCTCAATATTTCTTCAAGAGCGCACAATGCTGCTGGCAAGTGGATCCATAGTCGGCAAGGACAAAAGACTTACAAGGCGTTTAAGCAATACTCGGTTGTTTTTGGGGAAGAAGTTATCGTAAATGACCTTTATTTACCTCAAGTGCGGACAGAACCAGTCTTATGTTAGAAACTGGTGTTCACTAATTCCCCCTGTTCAACAGTTCATGGAAACTCCATATTTGTATACTGTACCGTAGCATCCCTGGCCAAATGATGGTGTAACTCTCCAACTGATGGTTCGCAAGATTTATTTGATCCAAAAACAATATGCTGCAACCACACTGTGAACACACCGCGAGAGATAAGGAGGAAACTTTTAACAAACCATCTGGCAGGTCAGGTTACAGTTGTACACCTTATGATGAGTAATCGGAATTTCATGTGTGAAATCAGTGGCGTGCCCCTCTAAATTTAACAAGTTGAGTAACAATGCTTCATTTATTCATGCTTATTAGTATTTGTATCTACAAAAAAATCTAATTCTGATAAAACTGGAGATGAATGGGTTCTTCTTTTTTTGTCATTGGACCCTCCGTCTCCTGAGATGTTGATGCATTCAATATTTTTTTATATAATCAGTAATGAAATATAACAGCAGTATAACAGCGGTACTGTAGCTACCACAAGCTCAATGCAAGTAGCTGTCAGATTCACATTGTGCTTCACATCATATCCAGGTTTTCTCATTGTGTGTCCTGTTCAGCAGCTGTACGTCTCATATCTCAGCAAATAAAAAGTCGGAGGTAGACTTTTTCAACGAGTCCATGCAATAACGTAACTGACAAACACAAAAGCAGATATATATATTTACTGTAAAAACACATTTCAAGGCTTTGCTTTGTGTCGTTATGAAGCTTTGTGTTACAGTGAAGCTATGTGTTGCTATGTGTTGTTATGTGATTTCATTTAAGCTATGTTTCGTTATGAAGCTATGGGTTGTTATGTGTTTTTATGAAGCTATGTGTTATTTGTTTTTATTGAAGATATATGTTGTTATGTGTTTTTATTGAAGCTATGTGTTATGCATTAGCTTGTGAGTGTCTTTTTTTTGGTCATTTAAATTTTTTATTACATTTTTCATATTAATTATACAGTGGATGATATGTGATAAGAGGCTTCATAATCAACAGAAAGCAGAAAGCAAAACAATAATAGTAAAGAAAGAAGATATAAAAAGCACAACAACACAGCTTGAGTGTCTCTTTGACCCTGTGAGATATTTCCAACAGGAGACTGATCTTAGTTTCCTTATAGTTTCAACCAAGTCGGCCTGGTCACAGGTTAGAGACCAAACAAATATCAGCTCCCTTGCTCAGATTTGAAGGCCATTCAAGAAATAAAACTCTGTTGTATGAACCTGAATCACTTAACCCAGACTAAACAGTTCTCATGCGACCTGTGACTCGAGGTTACCGGCAAGCCTGAACTTTATCCAGCAATATCTCTGTCAAATTTACTGCTCATGAAAAGATAAATGGACCGATGGAAAGCTGAAGATCTGGCCGTAAAGGTGCATTTGGTTGTCATTCTATCATGAAGGCAAGGGGTTGAAGTTTGACCCTGAAGTGACTGTGCTTCTTTTATTCGGTTTTCGTGTTTTTCTCAGATTAAAAGCTTTTAAAAAGAATCCTTTAAAAATAAAGAGGTAAAAATCATGTCGGTGATCTTCTGACATCTGATCCAATCAGTCTGATAAAATCAGTTTCTGCAGCATCTTTGAATATTTAACACCTATTTGGCAGCCATTTTGAAAAAAGGGGGCCAAATTTGCATCTTTTCATAACATATAAACCTACGTCTGTACCAAATGTGTTGCTTTTATGGAAAAATGCATTGTTATGAATATTTCAGCTCAGCTGCCCCACCGTATGCTTTGGAAGATGTTTGACAGTCACCTAAAAAATCAGATTTGTAGGGATACTCAAGCAAACAACTGGTTTGCGTGCTTCCTTCTGTGTCCATCTCTGAGCTCCACTGCACTGTGTCTCTCTCCTGTAGCTTCCTCTGTCATGAAAGCTAAAGTCCCCCCATTTCCCAAAGGGAGCGGGAATCAAAACCTGCCATTCGTATTCCCAGCACAGACCTGCATCCATCAATCATCTCATCTAACACTGGCTGAGGCTCAAAAGGAGCTATTCTCTTTCTGGAGTCCCTCTACATGTATTGAAGGGACGTGTCTTAGAACAAAAGGCGAGGAGTGCCAATAAATCCCCTAAGATTGAATGACATTAAGCTGTTAGAAGGAAATGGATCCGGCAACAGGGGCACTTTGAAAACTTCTGCCTCAACTTACGGAATTAAAAATGAAGATATGTGCCACTCGTGTAATGGAAGAGGCATACTGTGTTGATGTTGCAGTGCATGTTAGCTGGAGGGAGCGGTACGGAGGAGGGTGCGAGGAGAATGATGAATGTCGTTGAATGCTTTCAAGATCAGTGTGTGCTCCAACAATGTGACAGCCTCTCATTACTGCAGAGGGATATCACATGTTTGGACCATTAGAGAGCTTCAAGTAGTCACACTGTGCAGCCATGTTTAAAATAGAAAAATGTTTAGTTCGCCATCTTTTCACTGTTTTGTTGTGGCATTTTTATTTCAGAAATACATGAATATTATATTACACCCTGGCTAACAGACTGACAGTGGGTGTGTGTCAGTAAATATGACTGTAAAGAAAACAAAGTGTAGAAGAACATTAAGTTTAGCCCCTAGAATCAGAGCCAGATGAACATGTTATAGAGCCCCTGGGAAAAAAAAGAAGAACATTGCTCTTGCTCTCACTGACCCCCCACCTACTGCACTCTGTTTATCCCCATTAAAGCCAGTACTTCCATGCTGAAATAATACTGAATTTGTGGTAATTTGATACACAAAATTAACATTAATAATGCAGGACCAGCCTTGGATGATACTGCTCTTTAGTCATGCAAATTCCCCAACATATTCTGTAGTCCATTAAATTCCCAATACTAAATGAAATGCACTGAACTCGGGCCTTTTGGCTCACCTTGAGGGTCAGTTACAGGTCAGTTGCCTGCTTTTGCCCGGCTGGTGAATCAGCCTTGCCTCCTGGAAGCTCAACAACAGGATATGATTATGTATATTTAAAAAGCCACTGAAAGCTGAGTGTTGTTTGAAATTCCTCTTACTGTGATATGCAAGAGTATTTGCTCAAAACCGATTTAATTCAACAAAGTAGCAGATCAGGTCGAAGTTTCTCTCTGCAAAATGTTCTGCTATTTTTGGTGGCATTTGTTGAGTCTGTTTGGCATCCTGGTATATTGTCCCTTCTATTCATGGGCTTAAAATTAAAAGACGTAAATCACAAATACATAGTTTTTTTTTGCTGTCTATAGATCTTCCATATATATTTAAATTTTTTGTTCTAATTTATTTAATTTTTTTTTACTTTCAGATATTCACTCATATTCAACTATGCAAAAAAAAGATTCCCATTTACTTTATTTTTATATTTACAGTACATCAAGACATTATTTTATTAAAATCTAATTTTAGAGGTCCGCAGTTTATTGAATGACACTGTGGAGCTGACGCAGCAGAGCAGACAGCTAGCAGCTAGCGACCTAGTACGGCACCCACCTGTCACTCAAAGAGGCCACGCCTTCTTTATCCCTTACTTTAAGCCTTAATATAAGTTAAACAAGTGAGTTATATAAAAAATTCACCCCTGTACAGTTGTCAAAAAACGTGGAAACTAGCAAAAAAGACTAAAACTGTTTTTTTGTACCAGGCTGTAAACATGTTTATTTCTGCTGTAAAGTCTTGGAGACAGCAAGTGGCCATTCGTAAAACTGCAGTTTTTGGCACTTCTGCATTGGCTTCATTTCTTAGCTCTGGAGCCTACGCTCCATGGTAATGTTAGTATATCCTGCACCCAGCAGCAGAAGTGAACCACAGTCAATGAGCCGCGGCCTGTTAAGGCCCGCTGTGGATGACATGCTTGATGACATGTGGGGGCACCTTGAAGCCCCGCCCCTGCACAGAGCGCTGTTCGCTTGTTTATTCAAAGTTTATTAATATTGAGCATGTCGCATGTCCAAATAACACCGACGTTGACACTGCACGTCCTTGGGTCCCCGGCAATACACCCACTAAGTGTGAAGTAGATCAGATGAACGGTTCTCGAGACATGTGGAGGACACACACACACAAAGAGATTCCTCACCTGTTATGAAGGGAATGATAATTACAGAGTATATGAAAAAAAAGTGTTTTAGTGAACAGATTAGCGATGAATGATGATCACCGTGATGATGTCGATATGAAAAGAAGTTTTGATCAAATTTATCAGTTCAATTAATATTTCATCAACTTTGATTTTATCGTTTCATTTCTGTGTTCCACCCTTATAATATATCAAAGACTTTACAACAAGCGGCATAACAGAGCGATGTTATCACTCCGTCACTGACCTCTGACTGCAGATAAACACAAATAGTGCTCCGAATGAGATAGGAGGCACTCGCTTTGTTCCAAGAGTGAAGTGGCAAGTGAAGAGCTTGTTGGCCATGAGTTCAAATACATGCAGACTGAGAATATTCAGCATGTCAGCTTCGACACCAAAGCGGAGCACGGAGGCCGCCGCCCGCCCTCCTTCAGCTCACCTCGGGGGGAGAAAGACGCAGCGAGCTGTCAGAGAGTGAATGGTGCCTCTGCAGTAGCTATTTTACGACCACGCTGACAGTTTGACTGCTTCTCTCATCCCCTCCTGTATCCAGCCTTTCTTGTTGTGTTTAATCAGCGGCCTCCCGGTGCTGTCGGAGAGAGGCTGCCAGGACGCGTCGCGCTCTGAGCAGCACTACAGAGGCCACTCTTGGCAAATGACCTCCGTCGCATCTCCTCGCTAAAAAACCCCACAGCCTTTCATTGTGCTCTCTGAAGCCACACAGCTTGTTAGCACCACATGGCTAACAACGCACAACGCGGCGACAAAACGCCCTTCTACTGCAACACAATGCGGATCACACTCAGTACCTCCGGAGATAGAGAGTGCGCTGTGCTTTTTCGCTTTGATGGCCATCTTAATTAGTGCTTATTTGAGCGAAAACGGGGCTGTTGCTGCTGGAGCTGGCCCTGATAAACCAGCCCGCAGAGCTGGTGAAGCAAACTGAATCAGACGCTTGTTTTTGAGCGGAAATGTGAATGAAAAACATTGTTCACACTGAAAATCAGTCTTGCATTTGTACTATTTAGTAGTTGTGTTACTATTTTTACTCATTTAGACTCCACTTGTACTATTCCTTATCATCACGGTTCCTATTCAAAATAGTTAAAGTACATTTTCTCGACTGGTTTCTCTCTCGAGCTGTGCAGATACGTTTGGTTTGTTCAGGTTTTGAGATATCTCTCTGAGATTTCTGCCTCAACCTCGATACAACTCAGGTGAATACTATTCCATTCGTGGTGCTCACAGCATTGAAAAAATCCCTCCAGAGATAATGTCCAATTTGATCTAAATCATCCTCAATCTTCACTCAGCTTTCTAGTAAAAATCCTCTATCGAAGAAATTCACAAGTCACATAACTTGGACTCGAGTCGTGGATCTATTGACTTTAGATTTTGACTTGACAATTCAAAAAAAAAATGTTGATTTTACTCTAAAACTTATATTGGGTGTTTCTGTAAATACAGGCATTTTTAAGTCCTAGCAATGCAATTTTTGTTAAAATTTGCAGTGCAATTATTAATAAATATATGCACAGCGTTATTACCCATCTTACCATAAAATAATACAATTTAATAAAATGTATGAAGCATTTTATGGGTCCAAACACCACTTTTCTTCATGTTCCACAACTGTGGAGATATGTAAAATGAGCTAATTCAATTCAAGATTCAAGATGTTTATTGTCACACCGGTTGTACAGGTACAAACGTGTGAAATACTTTTTGCTGGGAAGCTCCATTAAAATACTAAATTATATTACATTTACATTACAATTACTTTTACATTACAATTATAAAAGGAAATACTTTATACAAGGGCATATTAAGAACATGTGTATTAAGAATATATACAGTATATATTATGACCTTATTTCAAATGGAATTGCTTCTTTTACATATTACTTTACACTCTATTCAAAATTATTTATTTGTTTACAATTTTTTTTTCATCTAAATGCACCTTACCCACACTTCTGAGTCTTTACCGCAACAAATGTAGTTTCTATGGAAACAGAAGTTAGCAGGTGAGCACATGGATGACAGGTTGAGCCGCCCACTTAGGTGACCCTCAAGATCAAGAAAAACAAGGTTGAGATCACCTTTTCATCTCAAGTAGTTATTGTGTGTCCTCCCCATACAGCTTAGTGATTCATATTACTGTTGAATTCATGTGTATTATGCTAAGAGACAAAGCTTACGTAGCAGACTTTGTTAGCTGCCATTTATCTGCAATATTAGCAAAAATGTCATTTCTGCAACATGAGCTGTTGCGGTAAAGACATTAGAATTGCAATATCTGTCACAAAACATATTTAGATTTTTTTGTGGATGAAGGCTGACATCTGTGGTTACTGTCTACATTTTTCAGGGTGTAGAGAAAATCGTGAAATATTTTCATATACAGTACTGTATATTTACAATTATACAGAAAGCTTGATGTAAATTAATTTAAATGTCTTAAACATATATAAATTAATAAAAGTACTATTATTGTAATGTTGCAGTAAGGACATTTAGTAAGAAAAAGTGATGAAAAGAATTAAAAATAAACACGTCACAGATTTAAATCGTAACAACTATATGTCATTTTGTGTACCTCTTTATATATATTCCATACTCTCATGGTTAAAATAAAAATTTGTAGAGGTTGACAAAGAAACACCTGGACATACTTTTATATTTTTGCCAATTCTGAGCTTATTCTTTCAGTCAGTAACAAGTGTTATACATCATATGATTCAGGGGAACCTACCCTTTCTTTCTGGTGCAGTGTAAAGTCACAATCATGCATTACATCTGTGTGGGTATACTATATTTGAAATAAGAAAAAAATAAAAACGCAGAGTGAAAAAAAAACCTTTGTTTTGTTGGATAACTCCATAGTCATAGTCAAAGGAATTTTAGTTGTTTCAATGTGAAAAAGTGTGAAAGTACACCTTTTCCTCAGTGATTTACAGCCATTGATTGGATATTGTACTGGACTAGCCACGCTGCCAAATCAGGGCGTAAAGTTGGGGGGGCCCTTCAATAGTCCCTTCCCCACTTCCTACCCTTCTACTTCTGGCGCCCTTGCTCGGACCACACCCATCTTCAAACTCTGCCTTCAATTTGATCTCAACTACACACTTGTAAAGTTAAAAATAAAACACCTGGCAAAGTACTCAAAACCTCCTCTGTAGTGGTTCCCGCTACAGTCGGTGTCTCCAGGACCACATTTTTGCCGTGATGACTCAATCACAGACTCACAAGCTGAGAATCTCATGGTGCAGGCACAATTGAAAGCTTGCCTCTATCATAAATGTTCTGATTTAATGTTTTGCAGAAACATGCCAGTGACTTCACTTGGACTTTAGCCTTTTGACTCAGGATGATAAATTCATCTTTGGGCTTTAAAGCTTCAGTAGGCAAACATTTATTGGCATCATTGGGCAAAAATTCAACAATAACCTTTCAGCATGTTGTAATTCAAGTGTTCAGAGAGACTTCTGCACCTCCTCATGTCTCATAAGCTCAAACCCTGGGAACATGAAACCCAAACTGTCTCCATGCCTACTGTAGATACAACTAGAGGTAATTGAGATGTGATTCAGTAATTTAGATGAACCGACCCTTTAAATTATTATACTCACTGGCATTTGATTAAAGACTCACCCTTGCTCATTTTAGAAACATAATCCTTCCTGTGTTTCCATACTAAACATCTCATGCTGATCCAGCAAATTGCTATGCCAGTTCAATGTCTTTTTTTTTTTTTATCTGCACACAGTAGATACTGTAATTAGTCAAGGCCCGGTGGCAAACTGGCCATCTGGAGAAGTGGGAGTTTTCCCGGTAGGCCGGTCGACCTGTGGGCCAACGATGAGTCCAGCAACACCAATGAGATAAAAACAGTCCCATGCTGTCTGCAGTGGGCAAGCCAGCCGGCATCAAAGAGGTACGCGTGTGTGCGGGTCAAAAGTTTATTACATCTCATGAGTCTATCTTTACTTCATATGCTGAGCCATTACCAGAGAGATAATGTCCGTGTTGTGCATTAACTGCAGCTGAACTGACCTAACGGATGAATATGGAAATGCAGGTGAACGAAAAAGTGAGGCTGATGAACTAATTGAAGACAAGCTTCAGGGCAGGAGAGACCAAATGTCACAGACTGATCCATTTATTTTGTCAGATCATAACTGATGGTGGACCATGTGTTAGTTCTGCCGACAACGGCGTGCAGCTGCATTAGTTTCTTGGATAGAAATAACAGACCGACAGCCCAATCGGAATCGAGTATTCAACAAAGCTGTGTAATGAAAAATAATAATAATATTTATTTTTGTTTTTAAAGAGACTGTTTGTAACTTTTTAAGTGTATAAATGTATCGGGTCGGGACACATGCGCGCTCGTATGTGGCCAGGAACACTGCTCATCTGCCTGCCTGCCTTCACTCATACACCGCGCGCGTACTCGCTCCACCTCTAGATGTGAACGCGCGCTCACTCCACACTGCAGAAGAGTTAGTTTAGCTCTGAGAATATCTAGTGAATGTACAGTGGACGTTTGTGCGGAAATAAATGCTGTAGCTACTCCAGACCAACAGAGGTTTCCCGGGTCTTGTGAAGTGACGGGGCTCTGTAGCGAGAAACGTTGTCGTCTCATTACCGACCGGGTGTCGGCGTCTCCTCTGTTCACTCCGGCTGCGGGTGGAGACGACAACGTTACTCGCTGCGAAGCCCCGCTGCCTCAGCCTGCGCTGAAGCAGGAAACGCCAACACTAGAATCAGCATTGATTCATGGAGAGACCTCCGTCTGGTCAGCTAACATTACTGCCAAGCAGCTGAAATATAGAGTGATATTGTGCTTTTAGCTGACGTGTGTCGCCTCACTGTTTTGAGCGATGCTCGTTCGTGTCTATTTAGAGCGAGCAAGCGCGAGCAACAGGATGCTGAAAAAATGGTATTGGAACACCTTTAATAAAAACCTTCAGAAAACCATTGCTCTCCAACGTTGGAACATTGTATTTGCTGTGTATTTCCAGGAAATGATTGGGGGATTAGCAGACACGTGTCACATTTTGTTCCGTTTTTCAAACTACAAAACTGAAGTGTTATTTTTCTGTGCAAAGAAAAGATCGATAATCCTTTGTGTTGTTTTGGCATCGACAGCAAACTTCGAGAGAGATTGGTAGAAAAAGGACTGGACATTTAGAGCTCCACTTCCAAACCGTAGGATTTCTGTAGTGCAGTTCTGCAAGAGCAGGCTGAGTGATATGAATAAATAATGGTCCTGCTGGTGCCAACAGCAGGCATTTCTTAATTTGAAGGGGTTTCTAAGCCCCCTGTTCAACGTGGTTCAGTAGATTTTTAAGATATTACAGCATGAAAATATGAAAGTGGCAGATGAGTCTACTTGCATTTCGCTGTCTTGAATTATATGTAGCACAGGAGCAGAAAGCACCACTTGGATTCTGTCTGTCTGCTCCCTCCCCCCCACTTTCCCTTTTTTTTCCCTCTTGCTCCCTATCTGAATTACAATTTTTCCCCTTGGAACATTCCTCTGGTACAGAAATGAAGACATCTTGAGCTCAACTTCAAACACACTCCTCAGTAAACAGCCACTGTGGAGAAAGTGTTTCATCTGTGCCTCTGGGATATTATTAAGCCTCTCTGGTAGCTCAGACTGCAGAGGATACAGGATAAGAGCTAGCTCCTGTCTTTCCACCTCCCGTCCCAATCACAACCCAGCAACCTGCTTTTGGATAACCACCCCATCTGAACGATTGTTGTGGTGAAACATGCTGGGAAAATAAAAAAAAAAAAAACAAGAAGAAAGAGTTTCCAATTTTTTGCTCCATCTAACTCCGTAATTACCCCATGGTGGTGTGTCTGAACCGCACAGATTTTTTGGGATCAGCTGTAGCAAGTCTGACCTCTCGCTCACCCCTGTCGTCAATACGAGCTTCTCAAGCCGTGACAGCCATTAAAATCATCACAATTGCTCCATTCATGACTAACCGCTGCTGCTGTTCTTCTTCCTCACTCAGGTTCAGCAGTGGTTTCACATTCCTGATGAAGTAATGCAAGACGGATGTTCAGTTTTATTTGAATAAGACAAAGAAATGTTCTCATCTGCACACATCATTTTCTGAGTATATGTACGGAGCATGATAGGGCAGTTTCACATTGAAAATATGAATTGTTATATTTAATCAATAACTCAATAACCAATCACTACTTTCAGAGTTTTCACAACCATTTTTTGGGTTGATACCATTTGTTAAAGATATTTGGTGCTAAATTTAACCATTCCTATCAAGAATTGATAAAAAAAAAAATCAATAATCCATCCAAAATGCCACATTAAAACACCAAGACCTTGAGGAACACCATAGAAAAAGCCATGCTGGGATTTGGGATCAAAAACTTTTGACATCTTGAGATTTCTGCAGGAATTGCATTTGTCAGCCGTTGGATGGAAATCCCCTTATTGTCAATCTAGCTAAGAAAGCCATCCATCCTCTGAATGCTCTAGGTCTCTAGTTTGTGGCTGTAAAGTTTCATGAGGCTGTGATTATCCTAGAGGTCACCACAGGTCATTTTATACAGTGAGGTGAAGTTTCAAAAAAGATTCTCACTACAATGAAATGGCTACTATGGGGACTAACATCATCACACATGAAAACAGTTGGGTTTATTGGATCCACAAGAGTCTCAGCATTACAGTGATACCCAATTTATGTAATTCAAGACTGTTTATGGACCTCAATATGCAGAAATATCCAAATACATTTCTAGAATAGGCAGAAATAACACATTTATACTGCATGAAAAAATGTGATTATCATGAAGTGGGCATGTCTGTAAAGGGGAGACTTAGGTACCCACATATCTTGAGGTCAGAGGTCAAGGGACCCCTTTGAAAATGGCCATGCCAGTTTTTCCTCACTAAAATTTAGTCCAACTTTGGAGCGTTATTGAGCCTCCTTCCCGACATGTTGGCATGTTAGGATGTTAGCATGGTTGGTACCAATGGATTCCTTACTGTAGTTTTTTTTGTTTCATATGATATCTGTAGCTTCACTCTAGCTCTAAAACTGAACCTGCTAGAGCCTCTGAAAGACAGTAAAGTCGGTCGGGGTCGACCCCGGCCCCTCGGGTCTTTTTAGGGTTAAAGCTAGAGTGAAGATACTCGTATCATATGAAACTAGAAAAACCAAAGGAATCCACTGGCGAGGAAACACTGGCATGGCCATTTTGAAAGGGGTCCCTTAACCTCTGACTTCCAGATATGTGAATATCTGATATGTGAATATAATGGGTTCTATGGGTACCCACGAGTCTCCCCTTTACAGACATGCCCACTTTATGATAATCACATGCAGTTTGGGGGCAAGTCATAGTCAAGTCAGCACACTGACACACTGACAGCTGTTGTTGCCTGTTGGGCTGCAGTTTGTTATGATTTCAGCATATTTTTTATGCTAAATGCAGTACCTGTGAGGGTTTCTTGACAATATTTGTCATCGTTTTGTGTTGTTAATTTATTTCCAATAATAAATATATACATATATTTCCATAAAACAAGCATATTTGTCCACTCCCATGTTGATAAGAGTATTAAATACTTGACAAATCTCCCTTTAAGGTACATTTTGAACAGATAAAAAATGTGAAAAACTATGGTCAATCATGCGATTAATGGCTTGGTATTTCCTCAACCTGATCTCAAAACATAGCTGCCGCGTCACAAACTTTCTCATTTTACAGCTAAACAGTACACTACAAGATGTTTCTGAAAACATTTGAGGAGAGAAATAGGCATTACTGTAACAGAATATTGATTCATATTTGATCAGCGCTGCCTAGTTTGACTGTTTTTCATATTACATAGTATAAGGGTTAGTTGATTGAATAGGCCGGGCAAGACAATGAATCAGCAAATTCTTCATGTTAGCCGTTACATCTTGTATGCAATGTTGACATTGTGCCTGTTGGTGGTGCTAGAGGAGCTTGTGGAGTGTCCAAAATGTGAAGGGTTCATCCTCTGGAAAACATGAATGTGCACTGTCTGCCCATTTAAAGGTGATGTGTCTTAGAGATATGTTTGACCTGTTGCTGATGCTGCAGAAAGGCTATTTTTCAGTCTCCCATTTGATCAGAAGTGTTCAGGTATTCCAGCAGTATAAGGGCCACTCTTTTCTTCAGGAGATATTTTTCTTCCTCCTACAGTTCCCGGGGCATACTGGATCAGTATATTCTCTGTGATGAGACAAACAGCTCATCTATAAATGATTCAAAGCGGGATGTGGCACCTAAGTGGGTTGATCTACCTTCCAGCACCTCGCTGTATTGTACTGAAACCATTATGGCAGCACTTGGGTGAATGAAGGGGAAGAAAAAGAGAATGCTTAAGATATTTATTGCTGCAGATATTTATTTTCACACTGTCTGCCTGTAAATCAGGACCCTGAAAAGCAATTCAGAGAAACGGTTAATAATAGATGGTGAAAATGGAAAATGCACGGAGGGTGACCAATGTGATTTTAAGACTTACCAACGCGTACAGTATGGGCCTACATGACAAATTATTTATTACTAGGAACAAAGAATCCTCTAGTTGTTCCAGGATTAGTGATTCTGCGTGAAAAAGACTGCACTGTATAGCTGCTCTGGACATCTTCAGTAAGAGCTGATCGTCATTATTAGCTGTGGTATTGATGCCTGTAGTGCTGTCAATCAGGTCTCCGTGTTGATGTCTCAGCGTATGCCTGCTCATCCCTAACAACCACACCATTGATTGTAGCTGCTTGCTATTCATTAAATTAATGAGCGGGAACAGGAGACAGCAAGTGGGAGGCATGGCGGATTTCGGAAGAGGGCCCTAACCTAGACACACCGCGCTGCATAATGCATTCCCTTTAACACATCTGTGAATGTGGTCATGTTTGCAGTGCAACAGATGTCACTCTTTCAGTCCTCCTGTCAGTAGAAGATCTTCATTAAGAGTTTCAAAGGCAAGCCCCTCTGGCGGAAGCACAAACAGCCAGCAGCGGTAACCGAGGCGCTTCGACAGTGTGGATAAAACAAGATAACCCCTCGTTCTCTAGCATCATATTAGCATATCTTCTATTATTCATGTAGTCCCCGGTTCAGAAATTGCCCCTTTTAAATTGTTTTAGGGAAGGGATGTGTCCTGTGCAGGTACGTGAACTCGCTGAATAAAATATTTTTCCCTAGTTCCAGGGGAAACATTGGATTGTTTCATGTACAGAGAAAAAAATGGATTGAAAATAAGGAATATATTCAAAGAACCAAACCTGTTCTTGTGATATGTAAAGTACCCGTCTTCAAATGTGGCGACACGGAAGGAAATCTTGCCTATACAGAGAAAGCATAGGAATCGATGGTTCCCTATAGAATGTACTCTGCGTCTTCCTGTTCATGAGTGTGTATCAATGTGTGTATTGTTAGTCGTAAAAAGAGAGGGCAAGACTACCACACACGACCTTATCTCACCTGGACAAGAGCTGTGTGACATTTCTATTCATTGTCTACAGATTAGCATTTAACACAATAGTTCCCTCCAGGCTCATCAGAAAGCTGAAGGACCAGACCTGGGATTAAATGTGGTTAATTAATTAATATGTGAATCCTTGACTTCCTGACGGGAAGACCCTAGGTGGTGAGGAAGGATGGATGAACCTCTTCCTCACCCTCATCCTTAACACCGGAGCAACCCAGGGCTGCGTTTCGAGCACCCTGCTGCACTCATCATCATCATCATCATCATCTAGTTTGCTGACGGCACAGCTGTGGTGTGCCTGATCACATACAGACGACACACGACCGTTTCACGGTAATGACAAGGCGTAAAATGACATGCCAAATGTTGCTTCACAAAGTTAACCCTGTGGCATGAAATGACACGCAAAACGCCTAAAATACGCTACCATGACATATGGAATGCCCTTACATGTTTGTTTTTGCCGAGTGTCCTTCTAAATTGTAGTTTGCCATTGTAAAATCCATTTTGTTTCTACCTTGTAGTAACTACTGGGTGAGTGGCATGAGGATCTTAAAACATTTTCTATAATACGAGACAGTAAATGTGAATATAAAAAATTGTAGAATATTGCCAAACTGTGGTAACACACTAACTTCGTGATACATACTGTACTGTAAACAGACGGCCCTCTTTAAATGAAGAATGTGTCCGGTGTCCTCTGTTGATCCTATAATGGCATCTGCAGGATTTCACAGACCGGATGAAAACAAGCAGTAAGAGCTGATCTGGAGTCTGCCGTCTATGAGAGCCGGCTGTCAATCACTCGCGAACTCCAACCAAACGGTCAAACTAGGCAGCGCTGATCAAATATGAATCAATATTCTGTTACTGTAATGCCTATTTCTCTCCGCAAATGTTTTCAGAATCATCTTGCAGTGTACTGTTCAGCTGTAAAATGTGCTACACTCCCATTACTGGCACACAATCACGACGAGCATTACATAAAGACATGCAGACAGGCACACAGGCATTGAGCAGTAGCAGGCAATACAACAACAGAACAATAGTAGCATACACAAGCAGTAAGGCAAACAAGCACGACAAGCATTACATAAAAGACATGCGGACTATAGCGCACAAGCACTATTTTAACTAATCCAGGGAAGTTCCACTGAGAGCAATGCTCTCTTTTTCACACCTGGAAGCTGCTCGTACAACCACAGTCTGATCTGCTGACCACTGAGGATTAAGTGCCCTGCTCAAGGCAGGTGCTGCTCTTTCACTTTCCTCACCTGGGGATTGAATTGGCACCTTTACAGTGACCTTTGTCATGCAGCCTGCTTCTATAACCTGTATGCCACTATTGCCTCATTAAGACGCCATCAGATTTCCTTAGTGAAAATGTGTTTTTGTGCCTTGCAAATTATTCCAAGCTCTATGGCTTCAAAACTCTCCGGCAGCTGGATTTTCCTGCACCACCTATTTTCTTCTCATGGAGAATGTTTTTGACGTCTTCTCTCTTACACACTGTGCTCTGTTTCTTTGTCTGACATCATTCAGCAGTTCAAGTCTCACTTTTTCAAGGCTTTCATCCAAGCAGAGTGTGAAGGACACACACTGACTTCAGCCTATTTTTTTGTTAGGTTTCTTTACATTGTTATACGTATAGTGGAAATTCTCCTCAGCTAGCTTCTCTAAGATGTTAGACTCCAACCCTGGAGGAATCTTCAGTCAAGTGCCACTTTCTCCGGAACTCTCATTTTCATGTTGGAGCTACACATTGTATGGGAAACAAGGAATGGGGAATTCACGGTCTAATTTGATATATTATAACTCCGTTGTTAAAATGGCCTTACATTTGGTGAGGAGTGCATTGTGATAGTTTAGGACTCAAAACTCAAAGTTTAGGACTTGGGACTTGCCTGTCTAGACTTGTGACTTACTTGTGCCTTCCAAAACAATGACCTGGTCCAACATCTGGCTGGTGCACATAGAAACTATCCAGTGCACACTGGATTTCCCTACAGAGCATGTTGAGTTAACAACGGTATGATTTGCGTTCTCATCTATTAGTTGGTTGATGTTTTTTTACTGTCAGTACAGTGAGAATATCCAGGTCTGCTGCCATCTCAGAAAAGCATAATGCTGTTTTGCCAGTTTCTACCAGAAAGAGTTTCTTCTGCACACAAAAAAAAAAAGCTTTCTGGTGCACATTAGATACTATCTTGTGTGCACTAGAAAGTTTATCGTCCCAGTGAGATCCATTTGGATGCACATCAAAGACTGCTCATTTGGTTTTGTGGGATCTGTACATTTCTGGGCCCATTTTATTGTTTATAACTGTCCATTTACTCTTATCTATGTTAAACTTCTAGTCAAACAGAAATCATGTGAAAATTAATAGCATAACGTTTTATAGTGATCTCACAAACCATGTGTGTCAGGAGTGTGAAAAGGTTCCTAATACGCCCCAACATTTGAGATTTTATCAGCGCTATCCTCAGCAGTAAGGAATGCAATCAAAATATATATTTATATGTACAAGAAAAGTTATGTTATAAGGAAGTAAACTGCCAAGATTCCACTGGAAAACAACTCCCGGAATGTATGACACATTGAAGCTTGATGATATATATGCAGTAATATGTGAGGATGGATTTTTCCCTTTTAAGGTCCGTGCCAGGCAGCTGTCCTCCAAACAGTCTTACCTCATTCCTCCTTTAGTACTCTTTGGCCGTGTCAGACCACCACTAATCTGTCCGCTCAATTAGTCAGCACCATCCTTCGCTTTGATGGCTGGGGCTCTGCCAAGCCTAATTATATAAGCTTCAATTTTTGAGGCTTATGTCAAAGAGCTTGTCATTTTTTTTTTTGCTCGGGGAACAATTTCATCATGCTTTCAGGGAGGACATCCTGCAAAATATTATACTACTAGACTAATATAAAGATTAAAGGACAAGAACAAACCGATGCATTTGGTTCCTTCGTAGGTGACTGCAGATTACGTGACATGTAGTGTTGGTTGAACTTTAATTGCATCTGTGTTCGTTCTAGGTCACACTGAATAAGAGCTTTGGCTAAATGCACAGAGTGAGAATTTAAATAGCTCACCCTCCTACAGACAGCTTATGGCTCACAGTTATGTAACAGCAAGGGCGTAGGTTTCATTTCAACATTAGGGGGGGGCACATATTAAAGGAATAGTTTGGTTGTTTGGAAGCGGAGTTGGATGAGGTACTTATCCGTAGTCAGTGTATTACCTACAGTAGATGATGATCAGCGCAGCCCAGTTTGGAGAAACAGACTGGAGTACCAGCACAGGAGCAAAGCAATGTATGTCTGTGGATGGGGGCAACAGCAAAATGGATTTTAGACACCTAAAAGAAAAGCTCACCTAAAAAAAAATCAATATCCGTTATTCTGCTTCTCAGGCCACAAAAATATGTCATCATGTTTACTGACAGAAAAGGGATCTAAAGGGTCTGGGTACTTTTTTTTTTTCCTTTGTGAGATCACCACAACAACTAAACTGGCCTTGTGCATGGCATATTGTGATATTTCACATACCATGCATTTGTGGAGATTTACAAATAGCCTTCACTAAAGCACCTAAGTTGAAGGGGTTTCTGTAAGTAAGAGCACTTGATCTCCCCATGGGTGCTGCAGCTCAGACTCAGCAGGAAGGCTGTCGGCTCTCACATTCTCTTCCACCTCTTCACTCTGCACTGTATACTTATACAGTATATCATCTTTGTCCACACACATATCACCAGCAGAGGATGCATTTTATTAAATGTAGTTATGTTTCTCCAGGAAGGAGTTTGTGCAAAGTTGTTCTTCGAACCAGCCACTCCATAGAAATGAATAGGAAAATGTACTGCCAGACAAGTTAATGACTGTGTGTTATTAACCCTTATTATTATTATTACCGTGTGTCTTTTCGCATTTTAAACTAAAAGCTGGGACAGACAGGGTGCGTGAGCAGTGCGTGACGGCTGCCTCGCTGATCTGCTGCATCTCTCACGTGTCTGGTATCTACACTTGCAGCGTTTCTGCTGCTGATGCCAGCTCTTTCTTTCTACATTGAGTTTGCCTTTCATAATGGCCAATTCACTTCATTATAAATGTCATTTATATGTATTTTTGACAGAAAATGTTAAGAAGCATCGGCTCAATTGTAAATAATAGTAATAATCCACAATTAAAACAAGGTACTTTCTTAATTCATTGAGCTCTGCAAGTCACTGCATTTTCTACAACATTGTCCTGTAAATATTTCAGAATAAAAGCCTCCTGTTGACAAATTAAGGAATTCTGTCTGCAGAAAACATGCTTGAAGGCTTTTATTTTGAAACAAAAGCAGGAAGTGATGATTTAAAAATACATTTTTACTTTTCTACAGTTATAGACATTGAAACTGTGGTAATGTATGTATGCTGGTATGATGTCAATATACTGTCAAAGATCACTTTCACTGTCTTGCTGTGAACCGCGCACCTCACGGTAAAAATAGGCGAGACCTCGAATCTCTAGAAGAAATAGTCATGGATCTGCAAGTTAGATCATCGGGATAAAACACTTAAACTACCCTTTTGGCTGGTCCAATATTTTTGCCCAACCAACTTATCACATCTTCATTTTAAAAAGAAAATCCTTTTTAAAAATGATTTCCTGTGTATTCCTGGTAACCTGCTACCATAAGACTGACATTTCATTTCCGTATCACATGATGACACCAGTTTCATCCGCTGATGAAGATGCAGTTGGTGCATGTGATCTCGAATTGAGATCATTTCATCACATACTGTAGAGAAGCCTTATTTCAATGTAGGTTACTCTCAGAAAGAAAAAAGATGTATGCAGCATTTCAGCACTATTACCGGTATATGTACATGGGATGAAGTCCAATGCTCTCTATATCAACTGGGGCTTAGTTAAGCAAAACACGTTCATGTTCGCAAATTCCCAGATGCTCCGCACATTCAGATATCCCTGAATTTTAGCACACCAGCAGCAGCAGGAGCAGCATCCTGTTTGGAGTGCTGCTTTAAGTGTGATGTCAGATAATGAGAAGATTAATCATCTGCTTGAAAGAGCAAGCCCACTGCGCCTGTCTCTGGAGGAAGTGGAGCTGCAGTGGTCTATAAAGAGAATGCTAGAGTCTACAGGGGGCTCCGCGCTCTCTGTACTCTCCCTCTGTATGTGGCTGGAGACTGGGAAAGAGATACTTCTCCATCCAGGCCATGCAACAAAAGAGTCCTGAGACCGGGCCACCACTCAAAAGGCGCGTTGAGAGAAACCAATATCATTACTGGCAATGCAAGAGTATGTGCGCTGAAAAGGCCAGCCAGTGAATAGAGCCCGATGGGTTTTCACCGAGGTCAAGAGGGGCAGCGCTGTAACTACGCTGGCAGACTGCAGATGGTGGCGTCTCTTTGTTTTAGCCAGACTCTCATAACATTGTGTGAATGAGGGTTCTCTTTTCTATAAAGCTGTTCACCTACATGAATACCTCGCTGGGAATAGCTTTGTTTGAAAGCAGTCTATTTACAGGGCTTATATTCCCACGTGAAGTGTATCACGACTTTGAGTGCTCGTTAACAATCTATCAATGAGGGACAGTAAATAACTGTTGGATTATAAACCATACAAGTTTGATGACATGTTGGTTTGTTAAATATTGGGTTAATATAATCAAAAATGATTAAAAAGATAAAGGGTGAAAACAGGTTAAAAAAAGAACATACATCAGACAGAATTGGAATGAGAAGAATTAAATCAGAACACACAGATACAGCAATTCAAATTTGGGGTTTTGATCATTGACAGCTGTTTTTCTCAGATGGAGAAACATCAACCAATCGGTACAGTTATAAATGATGACATTGTCTTCTTCCGTGAAACAAAAAAGCAACATAAAAATGGCCACAACCGTAAACCGGTCCTGTCTAGAAGGGAGCCAGAGTTGGGAAACTCTCGCGAAATGCTTAAAGTTAGGCATTGACCTTGAAAAGTTATAGCCCTAGTCGGGCTATAATCGGACTGATTATGTGTAGTCTGAACCGGGCATTAGGAATTGACCTTGAAAAGTTAAGGTAAGGTATTGATCTCGGAATAGTTAAGGTTAGGCATTGATCTCGAATAGTTAAGGTTAGGCATTGACCTTGAATAGTTAAGGTTAGGCATTGACCTTGAATATATAAGATTAAGTCATTGACCTTGAATAGTTAAGGTTAGGCATTGATCTTGAATAGTTAAGGTAAGGTATCGATCGAACAGTCAAGTTAAGAGAGGTCGTCAGGCAGCAAGTCTTGCAAGAGATTTTTTCAGATTTCAGATCAGATTTCACAATTTGCAAGTTACCTTCTAGACATGAGCCTGTAAACTAGACCATCACAGCTGTATATGTTTTTTGCAAGTTCACTTACAGAAATTATTCAGCATAATGTCTTTGATGTGTAAATTGTTAAGGGAGCCACCAACACAGTTTTGACCCTCGGCCCCCCCAGACAAGTTCATCCGGCCATGGTATTTCAGAGGCTTTTTATTTTCCATCCCATCAATTATACGGTTCTGGAGGAAGCACAGAATATTTTTAGGAATTTGCATGAAAAAGATGTAATTCAAAGTCAAATAAAACAGCTTTAATCAGTTTTTTTTGGCCACTTGGGGATTGAACTCCACAACAAGCCTCATCAAGTTTATGAACATGTCAGCAAATTGCTGTCTATTTACACATCCAGCAGGCATGGAGACATTTAGCATTCATTTGTCGTTTCTGACTTTGGGTCCTATTTAAACAATCTATAGCATATGGTCTAAAGTGCATGGCGCAAGTGCATTTAGGATGTGTCCAACTCCAATTTTGCGAATTTAAACGACGCGTAATCTTGGCGCAAAATAAGGCGCAAGGGGCAAAGGGGGTATATTTAGTCCACCAATTGTCACCTACCACCTGAATTTTGTGTTTTCCTTAGCATACATAAAAATGTTGTTCTAGCACCAATACTGTGTTTAACTGAGGAGGAGGAGCGCTGCCACACAGATGGGCGCAAGTATATTTTGCTACTTACGGAATGTGGGCGTAAAAATGACAAACGCATTGGTCTGAAACCAGCTAATGACGGTTGCGCTGCGCTGTGCACCGCTTTGCGATGTCATAGAAGATAGGGGACCTATAAGTCCAATATTCACTCTCCTTTTAGCTCTGTTTTGGTCTCCACCAACTGCTGAGAAAAAGATCTAGCTCTTTAGCAGTAAAATACTCCACTATACTCACTAGCCAGTTGCTAACTGTAGCTGTGTTTCTGAAGAAGTCGGTGCTGTAGACTATGCGTGGCTGTTATCCGCCAGTAAACAGAGTAGAAGAAGAAGAAGAGCTTGCGAACTGGAAACATAACAAGTTGTCTTGTTAGTTGAGAAAAATGGTGAGAGGTCTTTGTTTCAATCGGGCAAGTTTAAATTGTTCTTTCAACATGAGCTAGTATTGGCCGTGTTTCATGCTGTCTGGAAACGAAGACAAGCATTCACGCGTTACGGGAATATACGGGAAGACGCCGACAGAAGGAACAGCTGATCAGTCAATAGAGGCCATTCAATCAGCTGATTTCATTCGAAGCGGGCGGATGTGAGGAGGTCACGCCTCGGACTGTCAACCCTAACGATCGCAGAGTCGCTGTTCTATTACTGCACTCAAACAAACAGGTTACAACAGCAAATGCACTGCGAGTCACAAAGTCTCTGGCAGTGGCACAGACAGAACTTTCTTTTGAAATGAAGATCAAAGCTGCGTCGGCAGCGTCAGGGCCTGGCGGTGCACAGAATATTCATGAATACGAGACATCTGTCAGCTACTAGACAGCGTTGCGGGCGAGGAGGGAGGGAGGTGACATTTGTCTCCCAACAATGAGGGATGGGCTTCAAATAGGGAAGTAAGTAAACACCCCAAGAGCAAATGCATGGGTGCTTTAAGTTGGCTCAGAGAGTGTTTTGTCTTATCAGGAGTTGAAAACAAAAAGTGACTGCGAGGCTTCCGTGTTCTAACTCCTATGTGTTCTATGAATCATGACAGTTTTGCATAATACCTATTTCACTATGTGATTCTGTCATTATTTATATGGCCCCTTTTTTCCAAAAGGCTCATCTCCCTGAGTCTGCAGAACGTCGTCCTTCCTCTAGGCACTGTGAGTTAAATTTAAAGTCACGAGCAATGTCATCACAGATTTAATTTTCATATTAATAAAGACCTTTTGCATAGCGTCCTCAGCTGTGCCTCGCTTTATAGCCTGGAATGGGGGGTGAACAGCGCAGGGGAAGGGGAAATAACAACAAGGATCACACGCTCCGGTTACCATGGCACTTTGGTCTGCAGTTCCAGGGCTGTAATTTATAGTGGAGGGTGGTCAAAGGCAGCGATGATGCTACAAAGTGAAACACGCACCTGCTGGGAGGCTGGCAGTCTGAGGATGCCAGGAGGTCTGGAGAGGTCACATCTGGAGAAGTATGACATCCAACAGTGACCATCCTCTTCCAAAACACCTGTGATAGTATGAAAAGAGAAATGTCAGCAAAGTGGAACTGTGTTATCTGTGTGTGTGTGTGTGTGTGTTTTTTTTTTCTCCTGGGTAACAATGGAAGCCAGCGTGCTATCTTTTTTTTTAATCTTCAGTAAGCATGAGCTGGTTGTCAGTGATCATTATACGCCTTTTGCACTCTTTACCTAGGGCTGAAATGTAGAAAACATATCTGTACCCAATTTTATAACAGAACGGAATCTTTGTTTTTAACACAATGTACTGCACTGTTTTAGGAGTAGTCACTGAAAAAAACATGCTTCCCCCAATACAGCTCAAAAGTTATAATCGTTAATATCACTACTATAGAGTTAGGGTGGGTGATATGACCGGAAATATTTATCACAGTATTTCTTTTAGTTTTTGTGGTGATGGTATTATGTCACAGTATTACAAAATTAAAAGGGATACTCCACTCAAAACATGATTCTACTTCTTTTCTTTCTATTGGCAATGTAAGGGGACATATCTTAAGAAAGAAAAAATAACCGATGTGTTCACTGGCTCCAAATTGAAAATGAGTTATAGGCCTCCATGTGTTTTTGGAGGAGTAGCCTGCCCCATAATGTAAATGCATTCACGCATTCATTCAGAGTTAATAATAACAGTCATGCTGTAGTTTTCAGTTGTGAGTGAACTGTAGCCGACTGCTGAGCAACCTGGATCTCAGCAATAAAGAATATTACAGTTTTTTTCACCACTTTTCACCACAACCAAACTTGGAATTACATTACAACAGAATTTACATCTTTGAAGAAACCGAAAGCTGACAGAACCTTTTACATCTAAACCCACATGCAGAAAGAGTTTGAAAATATCCAGTGTAGAGTCACGCTGTTGGACCGGTATACTGTACAGAAGACACATGGACCGTGAGCAGTGCGGCTCGACTGCGGGTGGTTCATTCAGAGATTACGCCGTGTGTTGCTTGATTTTTCCAAGTGTTGCACGCAGATCTCAGCTACAATAGATGGTGAACACGTCTGTTGAGAGCTGGCAGCACGCAGCAGCAATGCTGTCTTTGTGAACACCACACAAGTATGTGTGGCTGCTATATGGGCACTGAAATGAAAAGTAAAAGGTTCCGCGAAGAAACGGAATGGCGGTAGCCTGTACGTAACCACAGACATCCTGTGTGGGTGTGACGTAGTTTATCGGGTGTCGTATCTCCGTTGTGTGTGTGCGTTGAACCAAAATGTGCGTGTGTTTATCACGGTAATGACGGTATTGCAAAATACATGAACCCGGTGACAGTGATGAAACCGGTATACCGCCCACCCCTACTATATAGAGACTATTGTAGACTATTGCAGACACAATGCTGGCCATGAGTAGAATCAAAACTGGGGTTGGTATGATTAAACCTAATTAATTCTACTGATTAATTAATTACTACTAATAAACAGCTGATACTTTTGGATTTAATTTGATTGGATGCAAATCTGCAAATGGTTGCAAATGCTACATCAGTGATCCTCGGTAAGGAGAAAGACATATTAAAAGTTTAATGTAAATGCACAATGAATATATACTATCTCTGACAGAACTTAACTTATACATTTTACCCAAAATTCACAACAACAACAATGAATAAAGAAATAAAAAAAGTACCTGTAAAATGTTTGAAGCAATTTTTCTAAAGGATGAAGTTGGTGATTTTCTATGTTGTTGTTACTGTCATCAAATCCCATGTACAGATCAAACCATCAATGACTGTGTCAGTGTATCATACTAACAAGTATGGTGTTTTTTTATCAAAGCCTGATATCTCCA
The DNA here is from genome assembly GCA_916701655.1 of Sebastiscus albofasciatus. Taxonomy (NCBI): domain Eukaryota; kingdom Metazoa; phylum Chordata; class Actinopteri; order Perciformes; family Sebastidae; genus Sebastiscus; species Sebastiscus albofasciatus. The sequence goes on from CAKAOI010048601.1 coordinate 88,389, forward strand.
TCCTCTGTGCCACACAGCGCCATTAAAAACATATCAATGTGCCTCACTCTGTCACTGGATGACATGTTCCTTCATTACTATGAACACACACTGCAGCTTCGTTTTATTCTGACTCAATCTCACATACACTGCTGCCACAAATACTCACTAGAGCACCAAATGTGGATTAATCCGCCGCTGAAAATAGTCCCCAACAAAAGCATTATTGCCTCCTGTTTGAGTTACATTTACTAAAAACTACAGTGACCAGCTGTTTTAGGAAATGACAGACCCTTTTTAAAAATTGAAGCTACATATTTGTTAGTTGTTTTTAAAGATTTACGTCAGTTCAGTAGGAACCAATGGGCTTTGAGCTGAGTGCCACAGACAGGGAAGAGGAGTCAGAGAGTACTGAGAGACCGTATGAAATACTGAATAACACCAGCCTCATCCTTTATTATGAGCATTTTTTTGGATAAAGCATGTATTAATGAATAGATCAAACAGCCACTTGGATAAAGCTCCTCATGTTTTGCCACATGGTAGAGTCTAACTCCACTCCAGGATGTTCTGTCTGTTTCTCTCTTGTTGCATGAACTCCCTGTGTTGTTTAGCAGTTGTTGACGTGCGCCTTTGACGTTGTTTCACGTTTCCTGTCAGGCTAATTGATGGTGACAGTGTCAAGAGACTTGAGACCAAACAAAATCACATCACAGCGAAAGAGTAGTTGCCAAACTGCCTTGTCATGGTATGAATATTTCATGGACGTAAACAAACAAGATGACATGGGGGTACACAATACTCCTGTTACTTTTTCATGAGTTAATTAGTCTCACTGAGCAATTAGAATTTCTGATTGGGTAAACAATAAGCATGAAATGAGTTTCCCAAAACCTTTGCATCCCCAACATATGTGTCTCCGCTGAGAAAGAAACAGAAGGAATTGTTTATGCTTTGCATCCATAGAAAGGCCTCAAATGGGTCATGTTTAGCTTCCTCTGCCAGTATAAGCAAACACTATTCATACTAATGTAGTAAAAGAAGTGCAGGGGTGATGAGGAGGAGAGATGCAATCAGCTCTCCACTCATGGCAGGGTGGCTTCATTTAAACGCAATTCAACAAAACACACAGAGGCTAATTACCACACACACTCGCTCATCCATCCAACTACTTCTCTGCTCCTAAGTGGTCATTGCAATGGTTTTGTAGTACTGTATTGCACTAGGACTCTGACGTTGCTTTCTTTTATATATTTTATCTATTTAAAAAAAAAAAAGAGCTTCATATGGAGAGGAAATACCTTGAAAAAACACCAGGCTAGAACAACAAATGCAGGTAAATTAAATAATTACATCAAGATGCCAGCATGTTAACACGCCGATAGTATGCAGATATAATATTTACCATCTTAGTTCAGCATGATAGCATGCTAACATTTGACAGTTAGGACTGAACCAAAGTACAACTGAAGCTGATAGGACTGTCATTTGCAGGTATTAGCCTTAAGGCCCTTTGAGACATCCATCCATTATCTGTAACCACTTATCCTGTTCAGCGTGAGCTGATCCCAGCTGACATTGGGCGATGGCGGGGTATACCCTGGACAGGTCGCCAGACTATCACAGGACTGACACACATCACATGCACCCATTCGTCATGTCTGAAAAAGCACCGTGGTCACTTTTATGTAAAGGTAATGACGGCAATCTCACAAGGTCGGACCGAGTACGATTTCTGTATCACTTTCAACACGGCATAAATTTGAATTGGATGCCGTCAGATTAACATAAAGGCAAGAGCAGCACAGCGTAAATGATGCAGAGAGAGATTAAATGCACACCTTGTACTGCCTTCTAAGATCACTATAATTTTTTTATATCGCAATTGTCTTTTATGCATAAAATCAAGTTATTAAACTGAAAAACACTGTTAAAGTTTATCATATTAAAAAAAAAAAAGCTATAAAAGCTATTTTCCCCTTAGGACATAAGAGGTTAAAGAATCCTCTGACCAACAATCTCTCTATGTATTTCCAATGTTCACTCATGCCAAATAATTGGATCAATAAATTAATATCCAGCAAGACACAGCATGCCAGCAAATAGGAATTAAGTGAGCGTCCCGAGTTCAGTGCTTGTGCTCTTTCGGATAATGTAAAACAGGCGTCAGAATTTGCTCTCTAATAATGTGAAATGATGAAACTGATCTGGAAATGTATCAATGGTTTCACTACGAGAGGCGGGGGCCAGGCGTCCCTCGCGCCCACGATGGCCATTAAGGCTCTTCTACCTCGCTATCATAACTTTTTAAACTATTGCATGAATGTCTGGGTCAAATTTTATGGCACTCCATCCAGTAGTTGTTGCATCCTGTTACGTCCGTGGAGCCGTTTTGTGTATATTTGACGTGATCCTGCCCTCTGCCTCTCTTCCCCTGCAGATACCCTTCCCCCCTCTCCGGCACCGGTGTTCCAAATTGGCAATCGGAGGTGAAGTTTAAAAGGCTGTGGAGGAGGAGACAGCGGGGCCAGTGTGCCAGTTCGGCAGTCCAAGGTTGTGCGGGTGTGGACCGATTTGCGCCGTTCCTCGCTCCTCGCAAGAGGAGGTGTTTTTCTATGTATCTAGCCGTTTAAGCTTGTTCTTAGTTAAGTACTTTAAGTTACGTAGTGGTCAGTTTTGGTTCTGTTTGGTTAAATAAACATTCTTTGCTGTTTCATCAACCTCCGTTTTCCTCATTTCCTCTTTTCAAAATCCCGGACGAGCCCCCAACTTTTACGACCCCACTTAAGGCTAGGGGAGGGGAGAGTAACAATGAAAAGTAAAACCGGGAGGAAATGAGGAAAACATTTTCAACTCGTTAAAAATACCATTGTATGGTCAGTGCCCCACGGCATTGAAAACCGACGCACTGAGGCACCCTTTAGCAACAGTATGGAATGAACCAGGCTTTCAACTAACTCCAATGAAAACCCAACCGGTGGGTTGACAGTTCAACAGTCAAAACAAGTGACGTAATATTAATAGCGTTAGAATCCGCTAAGGACGGGTGGGACGGGTGGTGGATGTGTCAAATAAACACAAGACTTTGAACCAGGAGACCGGTGTTGGTGTCCTGTGTGAAACTAAAAGTAACGTTGACTTATTTTGTCATGTCAGTCTTTAGTCACGTGACTCGTCAGTATCGTCACTCCCGTGAATCACGTGAGTCACTAGTATCGTCAGTCACGTGAGTCGTTAGTCAGTGAAGTTAACGTCAACCACGACCATTTCCTAACCCTATCTAAGTGGTTGTGTTGCCTAAACCTAACTTCCCGTGAAAACGGAAGTTTATTGACACTATGCATGTAACGAGCGTATATTGACATGCCGTCTCCGGTCCATCCAAAAGTAATGCAAAGACTTGATAACTGGACGTACAGTTACATTTCTGTAACTTTTGGCAAAGTGCACTTTTCTTTGTGCCGTGTGGTTTGTTCCTGTATTGCTGCTGTGACACGCAAATGTATCCTTCTATTCTGTTGTTTAAAATGTAATACTCAAAGCATACATCTGAGTACAATCTCAAATCCTCAAATCTCCAAAGATGATGTTTCTCCAGTATCCTGCAGTGATGATACTGAATTGTCTTTTTATCCAGATTATGTATGACTCCTTTGCAACAAACACCCTAGTGGTTTAATTGTAGTTTTCTGCAGCTTGACCCCAATATGTAACACAATAGGACATGTGGGAAAAGATCATAGTATGCATAAAAATGTTGGCTACATCCATAGAAAGACAAATTCTGTCTACTTGGTTGCAAAAACTAGTAGCAATATCCTTTTTTTCTGTGACCACTCAGAGTATAACTCCAGTCTAATTAACACTGAACTACGCAGGAAGATGGTGTCACAGTACATCCACCTTCTCTCAGTAGTCCGCCCACCTCCTAAACTCCCATTTAAACACTGGACATTGCAGTGTGAATTCTAACAAGAAGAAGAAAGCTGTCTCTTTAATGCCATGCGGGCGCTTTTCCTCTTGTGTTCCTGCTTCTTAGCTTCTTATTTCCTTATTGGACTGATGTATATGCATGAGGAAGCACTGCATCAACCTCAGTGGCAAAATTACCCGTAGAGGACTAAGGTCTGATATGACAGGTCACCCATCACATTTGTATTCATGAGCAGTTAAATGAATGAATTGATGAATAAATGCATAACAAGAATCCGCTAAATTGTTGCGTAAATGTCAAAGGATGCGTGATCCGCCGAAGCTTTGTGATTTCAATTCGCAAGAGAG
>CAKAOI010048602.1:0-40955 GCA_916701655.1 Sebastiscus albofasciatus
TTTCATACAGAGGTGAAAAGCTGTTGTCCTCACCGTGTTTGAATATAATCCTTACAGTGGTCGTTGTGATCCTCAAGAGCTGCTCCGACCTCCACTAAACCTCACTGATAACATGTACTCTCTCCTCTTGTTGCTGTTTCTCGGACCACTTTGTCACTGAACTTTGTGCTGACTGACTGTTGAGCTTGTTGCAAACTATATTGAGTAATTCTCCACGAACACTCCCACTGACCCTCCCTGCAGTTTGTTATATACAGAGACGTGATTACATCAGCTGAGCATCTTAAAAGGGCCTCTGTGAAGTTTTCATTGGACATCCTATCTACTGAAGAAATACTCCCCATTAAAGACTTTAAAGACATTAAAATGTAATGTTTCAAAGCTTTGAGCAGCACAAAGTGAATTATATTTAACTTCACTGTATTGAAGTGGGGGCAGAAAACGTCTATCTGCACGGCTAAATAGCAGTTGGGGTTAAATGAGAACATATGAGTTGTGTAATTTGGGTGAATCAACCCTTTTAAGACAATACAAAGATTTGTGATAAGACGACCAGAAGTCTTGTAAATAACATTTGTTTTGTGGCTCTTGAAGACAGCAGATTTGTCGCTTGTGGTCAAAATGTTCATTTCCAGCACAATTTTCAAAATAAATCTGATTTCAAACACTTTCTTGACATCAAGCTATAATTAAATTAACACACACAGACAACAAACAGGTGACAGCTGCCATGTTCTAGTTGAATTTTCTACTGTAATACAGGTATTTGGGTATTGTACGCATTTTAAATTCCCATTATCTCAAAAGGAAAAACTATTTTAAACGTGTCCCAGTTTATTTCTTGTAGCAGTGTTTATGAATGACATCAGCTGACAGGAAGTAAACATGGACCCAAGTTGATGCCTAGCAATGCTATTCAGTTGAAATGGTCTAAAGGCCTACAACATCTGAGACATCTTTGGTAACAATGGTACCTTACCCTTTGTCTCTGTCAGAGATCGTGTAATGGACAGTGATGTAACTGCTGGAAAGCACAAATCTTGAAAATGTCCCAAATTAGGTCACCAGTCAATGTTCACCACATGTTATCTCACACACTGCTGGTGTGTCACCTTAAGTAGACCATGAGTGACCACACCTCTCAGTGTTATCACATCATGTTACCACATCATGTTACACAAGCTACAGGTAGGTAGATCACCTGCGAACACTAATTAAAACCCAGGGATCAATATGAAATTGATGTGACAGAAATGGTACAATTTTAAATCTGATTGTTTTGGTAGGAAGAAGCAGAGCCATAGCTACTGGAATAGTGTGTTTTATCCTTCTTTGTTCCTCAAACGGTTTAAAAAGTAAGATGTAAAAATGTGTCAGAAGTGAGCTGGCTCACTGAAACAACTGCTGTGACATTAAAAGAGATAAACCAAAGTACTGGCCCACTTAAATACTATGCAATATTTTCAGGTGGAATTTCATTTCATTCTCATTGTGCAATATAATTTTCCACTTGTGCAATTTTGTTAATAGTCTGTTTATTGTCAGTACTGTTCCTATTTTTATACATTTATACTTTGTTTAGCTCTTTTTTTACTGTGTTAGCTGATGCATCTTGTTTTTTGTACTATCCCCTTTGCTGCTGTACACTGCAGATTTCCCCACTGTGGGACTAATAAAGGAATATCGCATCTTATCTTAAATCAACTTTAGTACAGATGAAAGGACACGTTGCTGTTCTCTCACACAATTCACATGCCATTTCCAGTGGATATATTTCACTCTGTGAGTCTGAAAGTTTACCCTGAGCAGCCTCCTACACAGCTGTGGCATTAACAATGAGAATGGAGAGAATAGGAGGAAAAACTGCACACGTGTGGAGAACACACACTCAGTCCTGACATTACGCATTAAGCATGTTGTTTGCCTTCTGGGCAGGCTATAATCCTCCATTCATGTTTTTTGTCACACTAACTAAAATAGCAAATTGGGGATAGGGGCTCTGTTCATACAACCAACTCAAGGAACTGGAGAAAATCAGCTTCTTGTTTTCTATGATAACATATGTTCAGCATTCAGAAAGAACAAGACATCCTGTACTCACAATATGGACAGACTGAAGTGGAGAAAAATAGACTTTTACAGCCACTAAGAGGGAGAACTGATACAGGAAAAAAGGAGAAACTGCTCACCTTTGTCTCAATACAGAGATTAGCAATACCACCATAATGATCACTAGAAATGCACTGGTTTCTATGAAAGGTGTGCACCACCTTGTTTAATATTTCACAGAACAAAATATGACGAAAGCTAAATTAAAATTCGATTAAATTGATTTTTATATAGATTGAATTTAATTTTAATTTAGCTTTCATCATATTTTGTTTTGTGAAATGTTTTGTAAAAGACAAAGTGACAAAAAATGGAGCAACAGTAAAGTATTCAGACTTACCTGAACTTTTCTCTAAGGTGCGTCACTGCCTCGGCACTAATTAGAAACACCTGGATTATTAGACTGATTAACGACTACAGTCTGCGCTATTTTGGCTTCTTTCTCTTCCCTCTGTCTGAATGCTAGCTCATGAACATTTAAACAATAGGCTGTCCAGTTAAGAAGTTGGAATAATGAACATATTTGACGAGGTGAGGAGTCCTCTTTCACTAAACTGCTGGAACGTTAAGCTAATAACACTAAAACGTGCGGAACTATCGCGAGACTTGTTATGAAAAGAGGCTCTAACTTTAATCATCTCGCGAGAGTTCACAATTGTTGTTTTACCTTTACCTAGACCAGGGGTCAGCAACTCCTCTGGAGTGGCTCCCTGTGGATTTTTAAAAATGGAAATGAATAACTGTTTATTGTTTACATTTTAATTTTTATCAATCATTGTTGTAGGTCTTTGGTAGGACAGAGTATTAGGGCCACATTGAGGGAAAAAAAATAAATCCGAGATTTCGAGAATAAAGTCATAATATAACGAGAAAAAAGTCAAAAGTTCATGAGAAAAAAGTTGTAATATGAGAATAAAGTCATACGTTTACGAGAAAAAAGTCGATATTATAAAGTAGTAACTTTATGAGTTATTTTCTTTTTTTCTCGTAAAGTTCTGACTTTTTCCTGGAAATTTCCAGACAGATTTTTTCATTTTTAATTTTGTCTAAAATGGCTCTTTTGATAGTAAAGGTTGCTGACCCCTGACCTAGACAGAACCCTTGCCTGTTTTTAGGAATAAAATGCTATAAATCAGGCTATGGATGATATATAAACAAACTCTGCTTGTCTGCTGAAGTGGAGATTTCTGGCTCAGATTTGAAGGCTTCTAAATATATGGATTGTAAAATTCAATACATTTTGCAAGACATTACAGGTAATTAATTTAACTAATGGCCGAGCTATCAACATGAAACTTCCCCATTTAATTACTCACATGAATGTCATTATTTTTTTGTATTACAAGTTTTCTGAAATGTTATGTTCAAACATGCAAATGAGGCATTATCTAATGTTAACTCTAAAATCTGAAAATAGACCAGTGCAGTGGGAACAGCTTGGCTCCAAGTTTATTTCCTGTAATATTAGCAGCTGTGGCAGAAATACACTTGTCGAGGGTAATCTGTGTGAAACAACTTTTAACCCAAACTGAAACAGCTAAATTAAGATTGTGGTGCAGTCATCACATAATGCACAGTAAAGCCTCCAGTTAAATATTTATTGTGATAACTGCCTTATGATGATGAGTGGAGTTTCATTCATGCACATTTCTACACTTCACCGGATTACATGGCTGTAGTGTGGGAAACAAAACCCTGTTTTTAATAAACAGCACAATTTTGAGAAATAGTTTATTGCCTGTGATAACTTCTGCAGAGGAAGCCTGAGAAAACCTTTTAGGCTTTCTTATAGATTACAATATTGTAACAGAACATAAACAACCCTTACTCCTTGATGTCAGCTGGGACAAAATGATCAAATGTCAGAATAATTGTTGGATAATTTGTATATCTGCGAGAGTTAGAAGGTTTCTGTGACGCCCAGTAGTGAGTGACTTTACTATCTGCATCATATTATAAAACATTTATTGTAATATTTTGCATTTGTGTTGGCTTTAACTGCCACAGCTTGAAGTGATACAAGAAATAATTCAAGGTCATGACCGGCGTAAAAAAAGAACAAACTCAAATGTGAATCAGATGAGCGGTTTATTTCACTCTGCTGCTTCCCATTTCATGCTCACTGCAGGAGCACAGATGAATCACGCCACAGATATTAGTGTAATGTAGAGCAGATAATGCGTCAGACTTAAAATAGCTGCGACTTGTTTGCCAAATTTATCAAGTATCAGTGAACAAAGGTCTATAGAAAGGGCCTGTTCTTCTCCCAGAGGTCAATATCCTGCCCATGTCTTTGTCCTGTTATCACACATCAGACCTCGCTGTGGCTGACGCAGGCTCATCCGCCTCAGACCCATTCATTTGTGCTTTATGGGTTGCTGATGCTTGTAATTATACTAAGCACGCTTGATATCAATGCACAGTGAAATGAATAAGACTTGAGAAAGATATATGATTATCATATTGGATTTAATTGAACAACCTTTTCTTTGAATTCAAGATGACACATGCAAACACAAGAGACAGATTTCAGAAGATGATCACAGTTTTTTGACCCCACGGGTGAATAATCTTTGAGACAAAAGACCAGCTTTATCTTGCTTTGTTTGACGTTGTTTGCAGTGTTTATGTTTTACATCATTCTTTCTATTCAAGAGTCAGTCCATGGGGTGGTTCAGATGTAGAACGATAATCTTTTAAAGCTAGGGTTGGTAATTTTCTTCAAAAATATTTTTATTATATTTGTTGAAATCCTCATTACATCCCGACAGCAATAAATAAATCAAATGCTCTCTGGTATCAGTGGCTGTTGCAGGACTGTAATAAGACCGTCCAATCATTTCAATCGGGCCGAATATATTCATTGGATGGGCTTATTATGACCATTACTATGCCTGTCTACCTACGCGCACTCTGCTCATGAACTCATTGCGTGTCACTCTTCCACAAGCTGCTAGCTTGACAGCTGTGAGTACTAACAATAGCCACGTTTATAATGATAGAGATAATAGATATGTGAAGTCCCTCCCCTCCGGTGGACCACTTTGGGACCACATTTTGGAAAAAAAATATGAACGGTAGTCAATGGCAAGTGACAAATTATTTTTTGATCCCGTTGAATTGAGCCATGAGTCACACATATGATGTTTGCTAATTTAAAAGATAATTTTGCAAGTCAAGAAAGTCGCAGTTTGTTGTAAACTGTTGAATTAGAAAGACTCAGGCTGTTCTCATACAGTGTTCGTAGCTATACCTACGAAAAGTAAGGCACTGTAATTCATGTATATCCCGCAATTCAAACGTCTCAAAATATTATTTGTCTCTTACCGATGACTATTGTTCATATTTTTTTCCCAAGTAAGGCCCCACGAGGGACACTGGAAGGGGATAGACTTCACCTTTCTATGGTAATTTGGGGGGGTATGGAGGGAGGCCTGAACAGACGGACTGTCTTTCTCGCTAGATTTAGGGACTTTTGGAGCTGCTAGCTACTTTCATTGGAAAAGAGTTGGCAACGCTGGGCTGGGTTTTTAGGTTGGATCATTTTTAAAATTGAGCATACTCTTGCTGGTTTCTCAAGATTACCAACCCTAGCTTTAATACAAGTATAAAAGTAAAGTAGATCTAAGTTCTAAACTGGCCGTAATGACTGTTTTCACGTGAACTAACATTGTTTTCTAACCAGGTGTCTGTGCCACAATGTAAGAACTCCTCTGTGAGGTGAGATTTTGTTTGTCCATCGATCCCCTGACGGCTCCCAGGGGCCCCGCTTCTTATTTCCTCTTGCCTATTCGTGCCATTAGTTCTGCATTTGCTGCTGCCTTGGTCCTCATGTCCTGGTTCTTGGCCAGGTCTATGAGGACACTGAGGATGCTGGTGGGGACATCGAGGGACAGGGCGAAGCGGGACCCCTGCTGGGCTCTCTTTGGCACCAGGGAGGCCGGGCGCGGGGCTCGTTCTCGCCGGAGCACAGTGTGATGCTCTGATCGGAGCAATGAGTTCAACACGCCGCTGCGGTTCAGGATGTCGACAGCCAGCACATCCCTCTGTGTGTCTTCATCAAGTTTAGCAAGACTGGGAGCGATCCTCATCTGGCTCTGGACGCACCACGGCAGCAGCAGAGCCAGGCAGAAACACACACGACGCACACTCCTCATGGTCAGGACTCTCAGTGTCTGCAGGGAGAGAAGAAGAAAAGGTCAGCCAGAAGCTCAACACTGCAAGGCTTCCCTCGGGGACGGCATGCATCAGAAATGTTCTTCTTTCCAATAATTTGAATGACAAAAAACATCTGAAAACATCTGTCATTCTTTACTAATTACATATGCAAATCCCTCTCCAGTTGGAAAGGCTGGCGATGAAACCCAGGAGACTTTAAGATGAGAATATAGAGTATGAGGCAACGCAACAGAATAATGAAATTCCTCATATTCTGTATAAATGTAATATCCAGGAACATCCACATAAGAGTTTCATTTCAGTAGTCGCTGCCAATGCACAAATGGCAAACGGAGGGTCGCCGGTTCAAGTCCCCACATAGACCAAATACGGAGTGTGGACTGGTAGATGGAGAAGTGCCAGTCCACCTCCTGGGCACTGCCGAGGTGCCGTTGAGCAAGGCACCAAACCTCTAACTGCTCCTGGTGCCTGTCTATGGGCAGCCCTCTCGCTCTGACATCTCTCCATTAATCAATTAATTAATTAATGCATGTGTATAGGTCCTGTTTGTTTGTGTAATATGCAAAAATAACAGTGTAAAAACTGAATTACTCCTTGGGGATCAATAAGTGTCTTCTTCTTATAAGATCATATATGACGTTATAATCTGTAACTCTTAGAATCTGCAAATATGTTTAATACATGTCTAATATATTTCTTTTTTTTTTTACTTTTTCTTTTTTGAGATTGTTTATGCAATTTGCGGTTCATACTGTCTATAAGTCTATAAACAAACTTTTAAGTAATGAGCTTAGAAATGAACAACACAAAGCAAGATGTACACAAAAGAAAACATCAGGATTAGGAATTATATTAAAAAAAGAAAAAAAGAAACAAATGATTAAAAAATAAGATGAAAAATAAATAAATAAAAATAAAAAGGGGGGGCAGAGAGTCTAAAATATTTCTAAAATATTTCTCTTGCATTGTATTTTCACATAACCAAGACTATAGAAGTATAAAATCTTGTAAGGGGTCTTTGATTGAAAGAAGATTGAGAACCTCTTCTATAAATAATCCAGTATTTTGTCCAAATTTCTAGTAAATCATGCAACATGTTCTGACATATGAACAGATAAATCTGTGTAAAAATGATCAGGTGTCATAATAACCCCAATCAGTACTTACTCAGTGTTACTGAAATGTTGGTAACTTGACAAAAAAGGCACGTCTCCTTCCTCTGGTCTAAAGCAGGGCTCTCTGGTCTTTGACCCTCAGATATCCTGAGATAGTGGATCTTCTGTCTCCCAGCTTCTTCTTCTTCTTCTTCTTCTCGACCTGTGTGACACGCAGTGGGATGTTCAACTGGACTTCTGCCTGCTCCTCCACGACTTGGTCTCTGCTTGCCGTGGCACTGCCCCTTCCACTCTCTGTTTATCTTTTATATATCTCTTCACCCCATCACCCGCCCCTCATTTCATCTCATTTCCTCTACACTCATTGTCGTCTTTCTCTTTCTAAAAATAACACGATGGTAATCACAATAGTTTGCCTTCAATGAATATGATAGTTGCCCCCAGTCTGCAGTCAAAGCACAACTGAAACACATCATCTCCGTTCAAAAGTCAAGTACCAACACGTTGCAACAAAACAAATCCCTTTCTTATCACGGTGTTATGAGTTCCTGTGTTTTCACTCATACATGCAGACTAGGGATGCAAAACGGAACTGTAAAAACCGAACCGTTCGATGACGTACAAACCGAACCGTGGGTTTGTTGAATCGCTGCACCACTATTAAATACAGGTCTGTTAATAGAAGAGGCAGTTACCTGAACTGTTATTTGACAACAATGACCCACTGGCTGTACATTATCCCACTTATTACATAGCTACTTATTTAAGAAATCAATAATGGTCAAAAATGGTCCTCCAGAGTCCGACATCAAAGGTGCAGCCATAGCAGCGATCTGTTATACATAGCAACGGTCTGTTATAAAGAAATAACAGACCATAGAACGCTGTGATTGACCAATCATAATCGAGTATTCATCAAAGCCACAGAAACACTGCTTCCTGAACTGCCTGAAACGCCTTGCTTGAAGTCCTGCCTTTTCTTCCGTAACGTGGTGATGTCACCAAGTAACACACTTTGCCTAGCGACTAGTTTGGCACGCCTTCAAACAAAGCTAGTTGGAGCGGAGCTGGAGTGGAGTCCGAAGGGTTTGGTTCGGTTGACCAATCACAACAGAGTGGGCCAGCTGACCAATCAGAGCAGACGGGGCTGAGAATAGTAAAGCGTTTTTTGAACATTAAAGCATGTAAAATGTACGTAAATAAATAGAAAATGTTCTCATTAACTAGTCCAGCAACTACAGACAAATATCCAGCATTTAAAACAAGCATTGAGTTGGGAGTAACAGCGGCTAAATGTGGTGTCATCAATTAGAGTTTAGGGAGGCGATTGCATCTCTTGTAATGGGATTTGTGTGTTTCATAATAATTTAAGTAAAATGAAAGGAACTGCAAATCTGCTCCTTGGGTTCCAATTTTGAAATGATAGGCTTGATTGAAGACGTAATAATCAGCATTAGCTCTTTTCTTCATTGTACTGATGTTGTCCACTTCTCAGATCTGATTTTGTGTAATGACCGCAGCTACAGTATGTGCACGTGTCTCCTTGTGTGGCGCCATGAAATGTTTGGTATGACATGGAAACATGCAATCAAAATGCTGCACACTGTGCACTGCAGCTATACTTAAAGGAACATAATGTATCTTTCTATTTAAAGAAAGAAAGGATGAGAGGAGGGTGCTGGGAGGTGAGACGGGAACAATCCTAGAGAAAGCCCTCTGGAGAAGAAGGAGGAAGAGGCTGTCAGACCCAGGAGGAAGACCAACGAGACAAAGCCTACCTCGTTTCCTGAGTCACCTCCAGTCCAGCCCATCAAGGGACTTATCCTCATCTGGCTAATGAATATTACAAGTGCAGCCTGATTACGATAGTTGGGGCCTCGGGGGTCTTCAGGATTACTAGCCGTCTCAATTTCCCTGCGATAAACAAACGTGGGTCACACAGATGTCATCCAGCAGCAATCACAGAAGTCCTGGGTTGTTTACCAATAACATTATTGTCACAGACGCTGCATGACGCAGGACTAGAAATTATGTCGTCTCTATGATTCAAGATCCAACATGTATATGACAGCAGGTCCTGCTTTATCATTCAAGTGGCCTACTGATGTAGGCCCTGGAGCCGATAAACTTGATATATCAGAGAGCATCTCATCACAGTTACATTGATCAGTGACGTCAATCTGATTGTTCTGCACACTGAAGTTTCACTATGGTTCAAATATAAAGAAAGACTTGATTCTAAATTAAAAATCAAACAAAATTCATCTTCAATTTGTGCAAAGCACGACTTGGCAAAGTTAAAGATTCTGCAGAGAATCCACTATACTAATGCTAGATTAGCTAAGGTGTACCCCAATGTTAGTGACGCCTGTAACAGGTGTAAACACTCACCCGCTAACGTAATGCATACGTCATGGTCCTGGTCCAGGCTACGAGACTATTGGACAAAAATATCTGAAAGTCTGCATGCAAACTTTCCCATACTGTTGCAAAGGGTTCTGGCTTTAAGCAACTTTATTGGTTGTTTCAACCCCACTCACGATAGATGGATTAAAGAGGTTCTACAGAGCATAAAACTTAAGAAAATGTGATTCTCCCTGTCTGTGTGTGTGTTTGTTTTGTTTTTGTAGTTCTGTGTTGTTGAGTTGGTCGCGGTCATTACTAGTTTGGTTTTCATGGAGCAAAACTCACAGGCCCAGAGCAGATCTACATTTTGTTTTGTATGCTTATAAACCTGTGCAAAAATGATATGATCCATGATATCAATTGGTGGTAGTAAATACAGACAACAAAAGGACAATAGGAAATGATGAGAAGACATTACTCACAGTGACATCACAAGTTGATGATTTAGAATTTGCCCACGACCTGAAATTGCACCTCAGATCACTGATTAACCAGATAAACAATCAGAAGTCAGAAAACAGGGACATTAGAGGACTAGAGTGCTTTTAGGTGAAAAATAAGCTGCGCTTATCAATATTATCTAGTGCTGGATTATTTACACAATATTATCATGTGTATTATTAACATATCAATATTTCTTTTCTTTTTTTTTAATACCAAGGTTATCATGTATATCGCAACACCCCTATTATAAACTAAAGTGTAAGAAGATCTATTATATAAAATGTATTGTGTACTTGAAACTTAGAAAAGCAGTACGTCACTGTACATAATGAATGAGACAAACCAAACTGTGCTGATGTTTTACAGTATTTTTATTTTGTCGGAATGAGAGCTTCTGTTATGTACAATAGAGGACAGAAACAAATGTTACAGAAATTATAAATATACTCTTGCTCCAAACTGGTTGCGTACAGTACTGGCTGTGCTGTGTCCAGTAGATGATTATTTACTATTCAAGTCTGCCCTCTCTCTCCTCCTCTCTCCAGGTCAGTACCAAGTATAACGTGGACCTGGACAGTACAATCAAGAGGTAACCGATGTGTAATTTCAATACTCACAATGTGCAGACTAGCTGCCCCCCTCATGGCTAACTATGATTGATCAGTGGGCGGGATAAGAGAGGGAGGCGTGGGAGAAGAGAGAGGATGGATGAGTGGACAATCCTCAGGCGTTCACTCTCGCGGTGATGGTGGGAGGAGAGCAGGGCGAGGTTGAGGAGGAAGATGGGGAGCAAACGTGGGACACGCGGAGCAATACAACAACGTATCTTAAAACCTCAGCCAGTACATGGCGCTGCGCATTCTGTTGTAGTCGGGTAGCTGCTCGACGGGGCCTGAGGGGTGGAGAGAGAGGCAGGAGAGATAGATTAGAGACAGATATCACAGCGTGGGCCCCTGACCTTTCTACAAAAGGACTAAAACACACAAAAAGAACTCACCAACAGCTGCCACAGCAGGACACTTATCGTAGATATATTTGGAGCAGACGTCACGCACCATCCTGGGGGTCACGGCCTGAAAGAAGAGATATGGAGGGAAGTCAGAGGCACTGCTTCACGCAATAAAATGTTTTCTCTCAATTATACAAATAGTCCAGTTCAGAGTGTCAACTCACGTCGATCCGAGCATCCCACTCCGCCAGAGGAATACGCCGCCCGTAGTTCAGGATGTGTCTGCCGATGTCGTCACAAATAGGTGTTGTTCCTAAAAGACAAACAGGTGTGTTTTTATTTGAAACCAAAATAAGCAGTGAAAAATATTTTCAGTAAACGGAATCTAAATAAAAACTAAATCCTTTAAGAAAAACTAAACAAACAATATTACCTGGGTAAAAACATAATAAAAATGAATGTAAATTCATTTAAGTTTTAGTTTTTTTAGCTACAATATGTCACTACCAAAAAAGGAGAAGGCATGAATTTCCGCCAACTACTGGCCCTAACAAAAATAAACTAAAACTACTGTAAAACTAAAAATATAAAAACTAAACCTTTCTGAAAAACTTAAAGCAAACACACTCTGAAAACTAGCTAAAACTAAACTGAAATTGAAAAGTCAAAACTATTATAACCTTATTGTGATTTGGAGGAGTTTGTACGTGCGTTTGTTTAAATGCATGACAGATATGTAACGTACCATTGAGCTGTCCAACCAGGCTGGCCTTCAGAGCGTTCTTGCCTCTGGCTACATCGCTCTCTGTCACCGTGGTACACAGGTTCATCCTGCGGGGAGCAGAAAGTGGAGGAAATAAGACAAAATATATACATTGTCCTAAAATTAAAAGTGACTTAACATTACACTTAAGGTGTTCTGTGAGTCAGGGCTCAACAATAAGGCTTGCCCGGTTTCCCCGGGTTAAGTGAAAATGCCATGTTGGGCTAGTAAATCTAGCAACTCACTTGCCCGATCAGGCAAATGGTAAGAAATAATTTACAGAGCTGGTGATGGAGATATCTATAAGGACTGAGCCATCTCACTTGCACAGTACCGATTAGGCACGCCTGAGAAAATAGCAGCAGGTAAAGAAAACGTTTATGAGCTGAAGTGCATTTCAATTATCCTGGAAACAGGAGTTTAGTTGGGTGGTGTTAAGAGAGGAGGCAAAACTCCAACTATGGATTGTGCAGTTTGTCGCAATTTTAAAAGAAATGTGGATAAAACATGACAGTTAACTTTAGTCTTTGTTATTTGATAACCACTAATAAATAAGAATTTGTATAAGGGCAAGAAAAAATTGGATTTCGGCAAGTAGATTTCTAACCCACCTGCCCGGTCAGGCAAGTTAAAAAAACATTGAACCCTGTGAGTGTGAGTGTGAGCGTGTGTGCGTGTGTGCGTGTTACTGACCAGGCATTCTGGGACCAGTGCATCATATCTTCAATTTTGTGCCTGTCAGCCACAAAGTAGATGCCCAGCAGGCCGGTGTCGCTGTAGGAGGAGTGGAAGGCCTGGAAGCTGTGACACAGGTCCTGCTCCACCGCCAGGCGAGCCAGGCGGCTGCTCAGGTGCTGCAGGTGAGAGGAAGGAAATGGATGCTGATATTCAACTGTTTACAATTTAAAATGAGATTCAAATACAGCAAAGATGGAACAACAGGTGTGTAGAGCAAGTGCAACATCTTCCATCCCACATCTGTGCTAATTATAGCGTTTCACCATAATCCAACATGTAAATATGATACACAAGAATGTTATAATCATAGTCAGATAATAATAAATAATACAGTTCAGCTTTCAATAAATTAAACCATAAAATATCTAAAAGTGCTATTCTATGCAGGGATGGGCACTACGTGACTAAACATTTTTTTCAGCAGCTGCTTTGTATTTCAGGTCTTGTTCCTCCCAACAGGTCCAGAGGAAGGGGTGAGACCCCTGACCCGGGTTTTCAGAGAGGATCGTAGTCTACCCCTCAATAATGGCCACTCAAGACATTAACAACCTCGAGTGGGCAAAGCTTAAAGGGGACACTGCTGCATAAGATGAATTAGGAGGTATTGATTACAGCTTCCAATTTCATCATTGTCTTTTCTTAAATTGCATAAACTAAAACACGCCTGTACAAAAACATATCTCACAAACCTTTCCACCGCCATAGGTGAGGTCAAAGCTACCGATGATGGAGTTGGCCACCATGAGTGGCACGATGTCTGGGCTGGCAGCACTGGCGCCCTCCACAGCCACGGCAACGTGTGCCAGAGGCACAACATCATCACGCATACGGATCTGAGGAGAGGCAGGAAAGGAACAGATCAACAAAACAATTAACTATGACTGTGAAAAATTAACCCTATCCATGTTCTATGGTCTGTCACAGGCCAGAATAAACATCTACAATATCAAACAATCTCAAATAGAAGTTAATTAACTTGAAATTAGTCTGACTGCCGCATTACTCTGCCGTAGATGGTCATGTTCAACGATTTCTCTAACTTGTGTTGATAATATATAACTAATAGGGCTGGGATGATATGCTAATCTCCCGATTCGATGCTATTACGATACTTGGGGGCTGATTTGATTATTAAAGTGATTCCACAAGTATTGCGTTTTGATATTACGATTTATTGTTTTTTTGATAAAAATGGACGTAGTCACACGAGTATACTTGCGCTAAATTCAACAAGTCTGCATAGACTTAAATGAAGCAATTATATTGATTCTGGCATTATTAAATTAATTTCTAAATGGTAAAAAAATAAATAATAATAATAAATAGGTGAATCGATTGTTTGTCCCACCCCTTAAGAACTAATGGTCATGTAAAATAGCAGTGGAATAAGAGATCATGTCACAAACCTCACAAAACAATGAAGAGAAAAACACTACTGCAAAACATTCTCAACACATCTCACCTCGCTGCCTGTGAACCGGCAGGGTGACAACAACGGGGCGGCATCTCCCTCGTACTCGAACGACACTCCGCTGAAGTGAGCCTTGGCATAACCGACCAGCTCCTCGTGGTTCACACCTGTAGAGGACACATATCAGATAAACGCCAAGTCGATCCAGGAAAAGTAGAAATTCACAGAGTGCCTCCTCACAGTGTGTGTTAGGATAAAGAGGACCTACCTCCAGCAGCAGACAGGACCATGCGAGGGGCTTTGTAGTGGCTGTTGATGTAGTCCACTAGGTCCTGACGGGACAGAGACCTGGGAGAATTGAATATGAGTATTGTTAGTACACAATGGTGCAGAATTTTATATAATATGGAATAGACATACTGAAAGAAAATGCCAAATGATACAAATTGTAGTTGTGCAACTTTTGAAGCCAAAATTAGCATCATGCAAGCACTGCACTGTTTTCACAGCAGTGTGCTTTTCATGAGAGCAATTCTGAATTGTGAGTAATATTTAAATTTGTATGTGTGAGCATGCAGTTCCTCTTGCCTGGCATTGTTGGAGGGTCCCAGCACACTGTGTCCTAGAGAAGTTCCCTGGAAGGCTGTGGCATGCAGCAGGTCGAGGCAAACTTCCTGCAGGTTACCCTCGACTTCCTCTAGCTCACGCAGCACCACACCCCTCTGCTGCTCGATCTCCGCCTCGCTCAGCGAGCAGCTCTGCACAACCTCTGACAGCAGCTCTACGGCTGGGAAAACACAGAGGAAAAACAAGTGTTCACAACTCGGAAACAGCAAGGTTACCGCCCCATACAGTATAACTCACCAAAACCATCTTGGTTTGTCTTTCCAACAATCACCAACTCTGGTTTGGTTGAAATAAACCCTTATTTCACAGAGTTATATGTGCAAAAAAAAATTACAAACATATTGCCCCAAAGAAACAACAACAATGTACTCAGCCAATAGCCAATATATTTGTCCAATGGCCCAACGCTACTCCATGACTAAACACTTCTTTTAGCAGCTGCTTTGTATTTCAGATCTTGTTCCTCCCGACAGGTCCAGAGGCAGAGGTGAGACCCCTGACCCAGGTTTTCAGAGAGGATCGTAGTCTACCCCTCAATAATGGCCACTCAAGACATTAACAACCTCGAGTGGGCAAAGCTTAGAGGGGACACTGCTGCATAAGATGAATTCCCTTTAGGAGGTATTAGTTACAGTGGGTTAACATAGCGCAGCGCTATGTTAATCGTCTCGTGAGCTGAAGCATCAGAGGTACATTTCTCCGCCAAGTAAGGCCAAATAATTAGGATTATTTCACTGCTTGTAAGCAGGTCATCTCACCTTTGGGCAGGTCTTTGGCAAGGGTCTTCATGTAGTATGCAGTGTGCTCCCTGGAGGTATAAGCGCTCAGGTGAGCACCCATGGATTCAACCTGCTGCTCCAGGGCTGACTGAGGGTGCTTCTTGGTTCCCTGGGGAGTGAGAACAAAAGGTGAATGGAAGGAGCTGTGTAATGGCATTGTTTGGCTAACAGGTAGAAATATCTAGGGATGTCACAATCATGAATTTTAGTTGATGATTGATTGTCATACAAATAAGACTTTGTTTTGCCTCCAGGGCTGAAGTTGATGCTCACTTCAGGGTTACACTGTACATTTACTACTACTAGACAACTTTACTGTTACTTTCTACTCTGTTCTGAGCCTCTCTCTCTCTGAGCTATTTCTGAAAGGGCCCACGCTACTCTTATAACACCACGCTTCCATCTAAACATTTTGATGTGAATTATCTAATTAGAAAAGCTGGATAGAAGCAACAACTTGACATACCTTGAAAGCCATGTGCTCCAGGAAGAAGCCTGCTCCATTGTTCTTCTCACTCTCATAGCGACTGCCAGCACTGATCCACAATCCAACCTATGATGGGAAGAGATATGTGAAGAAAATATTAATCTACAACAACACATACCATTCAATGGCAAGTCTATCAAGTGCTAAATCAACCTCCTACATTGGTTGTAAATAGATTACTGTGTTCTTACAGTGCATGTAGCATGTCCAGTATCCTCAGATGCGACCCTTAAACCGTTGTCCAGGGTAGTGAGTCGAGTTTCAGGGGCTCCGAGCAGGCTCTGGGCATAGCTGACTGAGGCCTGTCCACGCCTCAGAGACAGCAGGATGGGCTGGACGGGTAGAGACACCAAGAGGCAAATACTGTTAGAATAAGATGAATTTCTGCTGACATTAAACACATTAGAAGGCACTTTTATATATTTTCATCCTCCATAATATGAAGGCTTTAGAGATGTTATCGTGAAATAGTCTTCACATTGCTAATTACCTGCATTGTGCGCATGTGAAATTGTAAAAATTTGAAACATTAGCTGTAGTGTGCTTGTTATTATTCTTACCTAACAAAGGAGGCTACATTTCAGGTCCTATTTGTTTGTCTGTTAGTTAGCATAATAGGGGATTTAAAACAGTTTCGCTATAGGGAATTTCCTTAATCTTGAGTTTCCCTCGGGATCAATAAAGTTACCATCTATCTATCTATCTATCTATCTATCTATCTATCTATCTATCTATCTATCTATGGAACGTGATGGCCATTTTTGGATGATAAAGGGTAAGAGAAGAGTGCCATCCGCTGCACTACACAGAATAAGATTCAAAAGCCAAATTGTAGTATATATAATATACAGTCATCCTTTTTATTATTTTATTCTCTCTTTATAATTGATTAAGGTATGTACTGGAAAGTGCCCTGATCAAGTCCCTCTGAGGGTTTTTTGCACCTCTCCATCACATTTGTTGTTGTTTATATAATATCAATTTGTACCTTTTTTATATATGTATAAACAAATGTCTGGGTCAGACTGTACTGAACACTTTTAGTTGATACGTTCACATACAAAACAAGAGTATAAATGTTTGGCAAAGGACAACATCTAAACTTGGCTGCTGACATTGACACCACTGCCACCTTCTACTATCTGCTAATGACTAAAAATAGACAGAACCACAACACAATATCAGTATATATCAATTCTATTCAGATGTAAAAAATTCACAACTGTGTAGTTTAACATATCCATCACTTTGTACTGTAAGGTAATGGGATGCCATTCTATAACTATTTTCATTTTCAGACAGTATTTTCAATATTTAGGATTATTTCTGAGAACAATCTAAAAATGACATTGACTGTTTATACTAATTTATACAAGAACATGTTGTGCAATGATTTGGGATTACTGTACTGTATTATAACATCTGGAAACACAGCTAATGCTAACGTTACTTTTTTATTTTTTATTTCTTATTTATTTATTTGCACATATATAAAACTGCACAAAATCCAGTCATTGAAAAAAGCAAACAAGAAATGTGTCAGGAGAGGTCAAGAAGCCTTACAGGCTTATACAAGGGCAAAAAAGGAAGAAAGATCTTAACTTACATAATTTTAAAAATACAACAAAAGTTAAACAACAACAAGAAGTACACAAAATGTGCAGAAACACCTAACCAAACAGTGGAAAACAATGAAATACATAAAAAAAAACAGTACAGAAGAAAAAGAAAACTACTTTTAAAGTAGCTTAGCTGCTCAGCCCTGTTTCACAAATAATCTAAATTGTTCTACATGATACAAAAGTACTTTTTCAACAATCAAACATTGTACAAAAGTACTAAAGTAGAGCAGAGTCTGTCAGCACTGTTTGTCCAAAGTCACCATGCTAACCCTGCTAGCCAGGAAGCTAGTTTAGGACAGATGAGGACAACAGAGTCAAACCTTCACAGTTAACAGCCAGATTACCTTGTGAAACACCGAGACGACGACCAGCTGATCTGGATAAACACGTATATATATAGTAAACGTTACACATTAAGTGATTATTACCAGACTTACTGCCTCATCTGACAGGTGACCTTGCTTTCACTGATGCTAACAGCTAAGCTAGTTAGCATGCTAGCCTGTTAGCTTAGCAGGTTCATTACCTTCAGCGTTACGACACAATAACAAACAGCACCGGGACATTTCATACTGTTAATAAAGCGTTCATGTTTATCCTTTAGATGTGAACTCACGTTGCGGTTCTTGGCGAGGACTCGACCCACGGAGCTCCCGACCCGACACACTGACGAGGCCATCATTCAGCTCTGGTACACTGGAGAGGTGGAGGGGGAGTCTGCGCATGCGCTGTAGGAGGGTAGGACTTCTTCTCCGTCAGA
Organism: Sebastiscus albofasciatus; assembly: GCA_916701655.1. NCBI lineage: Eukaryota > Metazoa > Chordata > Actinopteri > Perciformes > Sebastidae > Sebastiscus > Sebastiscus albofasciatus. The sequence continues at coordinate 18,390 of CAKAOI010048602.1, forward strand.
TAAACATGTAGATTATATCCTCAACTGGGGAATGTCGCCACCAGCTGTCCATTGCGTGTTATTGAGGGTAGTTCAGTGTTGTCCGGTTGGAAATACTTATTGGAGCTAATGATTAATGTTTTACTAATTTAGCCACATTATTTCCTTCTTTCTTTCTTTCTTTCTTTCTTTCTTTCTTTCTTTCTTTATGGACTGAAATACTTAATTGGACCTAATGATTAATTGTTTACTAATTTTAGCCAAATTCTTTCTTTCTTTCTTTCTTTCTTTCTTTCTTTCTTCATGGTTTGAAATATTGAAATACTTAATTGGACCTAATAATTAATGCTTTCTTTCTTTGTTTCTTTCTCTCTTCATGGTTTACTAGTTTTAGCCAAACTCTTTCTCTCTTTCTTTCTTTCTTCATGGTTTACTAATTTTAGCCAAATTCTTTCTTTCTTTCTTTCTTTCTTTCTTTCTTTCTTTCTTCATAAGGCAAAATTCATAAAGACCTCAGCCATTTTCATGCGCTATTATAATGAAGTTAGAAATTAATGAGTGAAAAACAAGAGATGGCAATTTATTAAATTCTGACTTTACTAAGTTCAAGCTGAAGGTGAATGATTTGGTCAGCAAATCATCTTTGAAATTTTTTTTAGGCACTCAAGGTGCTGGTGGCTGCTTGTCTGGACTGTTTTGGAGCAATAATCTCCAAAGACAAAGACGGACCTTGGTCCTTCTCTATTGTACAGAGATGGACTTCCTCTTAGCGGACTTTTGGTCTCCTCTTGCACCGAAGCACAGAGTGGGGCTTGGCACTAATGGGCAGGTGGGTGGACTTCACCGACTTCATTGGCAGGGGAAGTGAGAATGTTTCTTTGGGGACGGGTACAGGAGGAAGAGGAAGAGGAAGAAGAGGAGGTCGTGGCAACACACTGCTGATGTTTTTGAGTCGAGACTCTGCACTCTTCAACCACCTCTTAGGCAGAGGCTTTACTTTTTCTGCTGCGGGTTTCTTCTTGATGGGGACGCGGCGCTTTATTGCTGAACAGGTGGAGGCCCTCAGTGGAGGAAGTCGGTAGGGACACCTGATCTTGGAGCCCTCAACAAGCAGGCTGACTCCCACATACTGTGGCACGTCTACTGCTGCCTAGAGACAAAACGTGAGATTTAAACTAATGTATGTCACCCTCACAATGTGGGCCATTTCAATGTACACTATAACCTGAAGAGGAAGGGATAACTCTTCCTTGCCTGCCTATATATGAGCTGAAAGTCTCCAGTGCTTGCAGTGCGGTCTGCTCTCAGGTCCAGGACGACTCGTAGAGTGTCTTCCTGCACAGCAGCACAGAGGCGGGCTGTCACAGGGGTGGAGCGAGCCATAGTGGGGCTGGCATTAAGTTCTATCAGCCATGGACGCAGGTCATGACCTAAGAAACACAGAACAAAATATCTAAGTGGTGATGATTCCTTTTGTTTTCATAGTTTTGTTTATTAAAGGGATAGTTCGGGTGTTTTTGGAAGTGGGGTTGTATGAGGTACTTATTCATAGTCAGTGTATTACCTACAGTAGGTGACGGTCAGCACACTCCAGCTTGGAGAAACAGACAGGAGTTACCACATGGAAGCAAAGCAATGTACTGCTGTGGACGGAGGCAACAGCAAAATGTATTTTAACCACCTAAAAGAAAGGCACACCTAAAAAAATCAATATCAGTTTAAGTGTACGCTGTATTTCGAATATTTTCAGCATTTTTCTGAAGGGGAACTGAAGCCGTCATCTATGCCCCCCCAAAGCAACCAGACTCCATTGAAAAAACACTAATTTCTACCTCACAGATGTTTTGTTAGTTTGGATTCACCAAAAAATTACAGATTTTTTCAATGGAGTCTGGTGGCTTTGGTGAGAGCACAGATGGATACCACGGCTTCAGCTTCCAGCTGCAAAGGGCTGTCTGACGACGAGGTAAAGCGTACACTTAAACTGATATTGATTTCTTTAGGTGAACCTTTCTTTTAGTTGGCTAAAATACGTTTTGCTGTCAGCCCCGTCCACAGCAGTACATTGCTTTGGTTCCGTGCGGTAACTCCTGTCTGTTTCTCCAAGCTGTGGGCGTGCCAACCGTCATCTACTGTAGGTAATACCCTGACTATGGATAACTATCTGATACAACCCCACTTCAAAACACCCAAACTATCCCTTTAAAATGTAATCTAAATTGGAATTGAATTACCAATATTTTGTACAGCTCCTTAAAAAGCAGTTTTAGAATATGAGTTGATGCATGTTGAAACAGGCGGTATAACATATTCTAGGGCATCACTGACAGTGATCCCATCCTACCTAACATGAAGTCAGCACCGTAGAGCTCAAAGGTGTTTTTGCGTGACTCCATCAGATCCTGAGTTGTCTGTAACGCGTGGACCACAGCCTTCTCCATCCCGGGGACTACCACCGTCTGCCACTGAGACTCTCGGCCCTGGCTGGACAGAAAGGTCCTGAACTGGTCATCCGACCACATGTTGTCTGCTGGGATGCCGCGGTGGCGTTGTTGGGAGGGTGTTAGGTGCCTCTGGATGGAGTTATTGCACAGGTGGACAGAGCTGAAGGGATGAGGGTAAAGAGGCCAAGATCGCAAAGAGAGATGAGAGGAAATGGATGATAGGGAATGGAGAGAAGTTTAATGAAACGTGATTTAAGAGGACCTCTCACTCGTTCTACTGACTTTGACTATGGTTATATTTACCATGTGATCAGACCATGATAAATTTAGTAACAGGTATGAAAACACAAAATATCTCTGCCTGGCTGAAAGATATTATGTCGTTTTTGCATCAAGAAAAGATAAAGTTTAGCTTTCTGAAGGAGTGGCAACCCTTTGCCTCCTATTTTAATGGCTTGTCTGTTCTTCCTCCTGACTGATTGCTTATGTTTCAACATGACATCCTCGGCCTGTAACAGGCCCCTGATCAATATACTCTTTAACATTATGGCCAAATATAAACCAGTTGAAGCACATTTTTTTTTTTTTCAATTTTGATTCTACTTTAATTTATTTTTATTTTATTATTTATATAGATATTTATTTGTAGAGGCAGTTTGCAGTTTTGGAGTTGATTTGAATGTTGCTTATTTTCATGCCACGCACTGACACAAAATCAGCTCTCCCGCCAAAAATCGCAAGCATAACCGTTATGGTTATGCTTGCGATTTTTGGCGGGAGAGTGTTGCCTTTCATTTATTCTGGATCTTCCTCTCACTTCCCCTTTAAATTTAACGTTCATCTGGTTTCACATCTGGTTTCACATATGGTTTTTACATCTCATTTTCATCTCTGTAGAAATATATGTCTTACCTGTCCAGCGTGTCTAGCGAGTAAGGCTGTGTAGAGAAACGTAAGTAGCACTTTTTATAGAACCACACAGTCAGAGGGTTCCAGTCGGTGACCAGGAACCACTGCCGCACGTCAAATTTGGTGCCGTAGACCAGCAAGGGGCACTCCAGGTACTTCTGCACCACCCACTTGCTTTCCCTGATCAGGATTGGATCAACGTCCACCAGCTGGAGGATCTGATCCAGACGCCTGGCGCATTTGATACCTGGAAGGCAGCAGGAGTGGCAGGTCAGACAGGACATTTGTCAGATATTATGTGAACTTGTTGATAGTGTATGACTTCTCACCTCTGCCCCTGGACATAGCTCCAGGTTTGATGATCCAGATGTTGTGTATGCCATCTATGTCCAGCTGTGGACTGACCTTCGCGAGCCTCTGTAGCATGGCTTTGCAGCAGGACACAAATCGATCGCTGTTCTCGATCACTGCTCCTCCGCTGAGCGAGGAAACAGAGAGAGAGAGGCACTGTAGTGAGATACTGGAGAGCACTTTGATTTCCTTTTATATCTCTCACACACACAGTACTCACTGAACAACAAGGTAGTAACTGTTGATAAACTCTGCCCACTCCTCCTTGGTAAGTGCCTGTAGTGTCTCCACGTTTATGTCTATGTCACTGTGCTCTAGACTCTCTAGAAACTCATGGCATACTTTGAGTGCGCTGGAAATCATTAGTGAAAGGTCCACCGGTCTAGATCGCTGTTTGCTTCGTTTCCTCGCAGCCCGACTGTTGTGGCTTGTTCCCTGCTCCCTCTCCACAATGTACTTCAAAAAACTAGTGCAGGCTGTCCTCCTGTAGTCCTCTACACAAAGGACAGAGACGGGGAGGCAAGTATTGTTAGCTTTCTAGTATAAAGATGCTTGAAATACATTAAAAAGAGATCATTTGATGGGGCGTAAAGTCAGATCTATTACCAATGAAAGCATGCTTCTCATCCAAAGCTCCAAGTCTGTAACAGCGAGGGAAGAAGGTGTCGGGGTCAGCTGAGTCAAACCAGTGCAGGTTCCTCAAGTTCACACACAACCCAACCTAACAAAAAAAAGAAAATATTCACGGTGCGTGTGACAGGAGACCACTGAATCAGCCGACCGACTGTTATCAGGTCATTAAATAGACGTTATCGGTGGTTATAAACCCCATAGTTGTGGGTCAGTAGGGCCCTGCTACACCCACTAGTAGGTTTTATCATCTATTTACATGGTTGATCACCAAAAGAAGGTATAAAAGAAGACAACAGCGACCTCTAGTGACCGTAGTAATTATGACAGGAGCAGAAGCAGAAGTCAGGCGCTGTAGTATACTGTAGACAGTGTTGCCAAATGCACAATAATTCTTTCTATTTGTATGATAATATTGCTCTCTGTAAGATGTACCATCGATAATGCCCAAAAGTGCATTATGAAGTGCATGTAGAATATGAACAGGCTTCCAAACATACTGTCAAATTTTCAGACTTATGGACACATTGCCCCCTTCGCCAGCTTTTTTTTTTTTTTTTTTTTAAATAAAAGGATGTGGGTAGTTTTGTAGGTGTGTCAAAAAGTTGTTTCGTGTTTTGTAAAATTACACATTCGCGCCTATTTGCTCTTGTGGTTATGACTCGCATACGATCATTTTCCTTAAAATATGATACGATAGTTTAACATTTCTCATCTGTGTGAAACTCTATGTCAGGTGGACGTCAGAGGCAAATGATGGGGTACAAAACACAGGGTTTTCACCCAGGCATGTAGGGTTTGCATCCTGTGTGAAACCAACAACGTGTTGTGTTCACAAGCATTAAGTTTCACTTTCGCAGCGATTTTCTTGCCTAAACCTAAAGAAGCTGTTGTGTTTGTGTTCAAAACGTTATAATATGTTGCTTTCAGGTTCCACTTTAACTTTTACAATGTATGTAGGCATAGTAGGCCCCTACTGACTCACATCTATGGTGCATAGAGACCGATAATGGCTATTATTAATGGCCTGATAACAGTCGAATCAGGTGTTTTTTGCTGTAAGACATGATGACAGCATATAAATGTACCTTGGTGGTGAAGCTGCCGGCTTTTGCAAAATGATTGATAATCTGTTCTTTTTGCAAGCTGTTGGGGTTGATGGCGTCTCTGCGGTTTGTCCAATAGAAATAAACCATTTTGTTCCGCACCAGGCGACACTGCGTGAGAAGAAGGAAAGGATGAGGGCTGAATCTGTTTATGAACTTTAAATTTCCAACGTGTATAACAAGGTAGGCAACAGTCTTTCACTTGCTGTGCCTGTTTAGCCTCATTTAGCCTACGACCTTAAATGTTATATTTACCATGATACCATATAGTCCATCTGGATCCTGCTCTTCTTCCACATTGTCTGAGTTCTCTGAGAAGACGGAGCAATTTTAATAAATGGCGGGACAGATATCCATACCCAGTAATAATATGATTTCTGAAACTTTCATCGAGCTCACCGTCATCTTCATCATTAGAGCTGGCTCTGCCCTCATCGCAGTGGCGCTGGTTAGCGTGGTGGTTCGGGCGGTGCACACGCTGCTCCACCCAGCCTCTGGCCCTCAACGCTGCCCTGATGACAGGGTAACGCCCCTGGACAGAGAACACCTTGTGCATCTGAGAGGAATGAACGCAGACACCTAAGTAATGGACAATCAGAGATGTATGTGACCACATAAATATCGTTAAACTCACCCTGACGGCTTTGTCCGCAAGTGCTTTGGCTGTCTTCAGTCTCTCTGTGTTAAGAGAAGGTAAGCTGACAAAACTGCGGCGAACTTTGCCCTCAGCAGGTGTACCTGACAAATCTGTTGAGTAAATTATACTGTTAGTTAGAAAGCTCATCAGAGATGATCATGCAGTTCGAGGAGTACTATATATACCAAGTGAACTCATTCAGCTTGTCGACCTGCAGGGTAAACCTACTTCTTTGCAAGCTTTTCCCTTCATCTTGGTTGCATTGCTGGACCACAGCTGTGACCTTCTGACCTCTGGAAGGACCTTGTGTCTTCCCTGCAGTGACAGTAGGATTGTTACAGTATAGTACGCAGTATTTTGGTGCAATGGCTCTTGTAAATACGTTTGCAAACTGAGCCAGAAGGCCGGGTTGTACGCTTGGAACAACATAAATGGCATAGCCCTATTCAACACATAGCAGTCGAGTACATGAAGGAGGAGAGGCAGGCGAATATTCACAAACACCTGCAATTTCTTTCTAACATTTGCAACTGTAATATATCTATTACAAAACAAAATGAATAAGATATACACCTAAATGCATTAAACATAAACCACATACTGTATAACTGGAGAGTACATACAGTAGATGTAATATATGGGCTAAGCCAAAGATAATGTAACTACAGATTAAGGCTTGACATCTTCAGTTTGGAGCCAAAAAGAGCAAAGTCATGAAACTTTAATACGTGGCCTCTTAGTTCAAACATTTGGCCACCTGTCTTGAGTGTGACCTTGAGATTAAATCAGCATTCATGATCTATGAATCCAGTCCTTTGGAGGTGTGAACTCATACAGAAGTTGTCTTTCAGTTTAGAAATGGGTCCCACAGCAGCAAGTTACAACAGGAAAACCCAGAATTTCTCCTACTGAAGGCCCAATCTGTGATTTTTTGACAATATGAATTCATAAATATAGGCTTGTGTTACTACAAGAATTGCCAATCAATTTGGAAGTAGTAGATGGTTCCCATCTTGTGTTATGAATTATGGTGATGGGGTCACCCTTTGATTAACATTTGAAGAAAATACATCTTGTGATTTCCAGTATTATTTGTCTGGTCCTTGGGATGTTCAGACGGGGACAGTGTTTCCTTTGTTGCTATCTGTCTCTCACCAGTGTGTGGGCGTGGTGTGCAGCGTCTATCAGTAGCCTCCTGACCCAGCTGGACAGATTGTTTCACCTCCATACTAACATCAACTCTCATTCTTCAGGGGAACCTTTTCTTCGGCTCTGTTTCATGGTTTGGTCAGACACGAACTGCTGCAGAGGACACAGTTCAGAATTTATTGCGTCCGCGAAATAATTTGCTATAAATTATAAAATTGTGCTTCATCATTAAATAGTACATATGTACAGATGGGGACCATTTGCACCAATAAAACAAGCATATTGTGTCCATTACTCCCACAGAAACTCTGATATGATTGTGACACACAGCAATAAGTTAATTATTTTTTTATTATTTTAAGCTCTTACTGAAAGTCAGCTTTAGACTGGTAAGTTTGGCTTTATTAGGACTATGCTAGTCATTTTCTGAAAGCTTTTATTATCAATTACTTGAAATGTAGGCTATAAATGCTGTCAAAATGAGTCCAAATGCAATTTAAATAAGATTACCCTCTGTTTAACAGTTTATAAGTGGTATTAACATGATTCAAATTGAAACGTATTTCTGTTTATCACTATGAAACAGATCTCAAGTATTTAGGTTGAAGAGTTTTAGAATGTAAATAGTTTAGCATCTAAGAGTACAAATGGTAGTAAACATTATGTTTAATCTGTGTTACGATTATGAGCAGGTCCGTGGACAATTTTCTCCGGTATAAGGGGTCCCTGACTACAGAAAGCTGTAAACAACTGCAGGTGTCATGCATCTCTCTGGCTACTGGTCTTGTAGATCAGTCTCTCTCCAAGTAAAGGGGGTCAAATTGCTTGTTTGGCTACACCTGTAAGGATTATACCTAACACCCAGGCAGGGTGTGATACTCAGTCTGATTTCCTTCAGTTACCTGCTGAGCAGATCGAGGCCCAAAACCAGACAACAACTGAAATACTCATTAAAATCCAACTCTAATCAATCTATTTCATAGAGATCTCTCACAACAGCCGGTACACAGCATACACAAAATATCTACATATCTTAAAGGTCCCATATTGTAAAAAGTGAGATTTTCATGTCGTTTATATTATAACGCAGGTTTAAGTGCTTTATAAATACTGTTAAACTAACAAAACGCTCAATCCACGGAGAAATACACACAGCCCGTATTCAGAAATTGTGCGTTTGAAACAAGCCGTTAGGATTTCTGTACATTTGTGATGTCACAAACATACAATATTTAGACCATTTCACGGTTTTAAACGTAAACATTTTAAATATGTCCCAGTTTATTTCCTGTTGCAGTGTATGTGAATAACACCAGCTGACAGGAAGTAAACATGGACCCAAACTGTCGCCTAGCAACGCAATTCCATTGTAATTCCATTGAAATGCACTAAAACAGAGCGTTTCAGACAGAGGGTAAATACAGGTATATTCAGACAGACATGAGGGAAATAAAGTTGTTTTTTTTAACATTACAGCATGTAAACATGTTCTAGTAGAAACACAAAATACAAGTAAGAACCTGAATATTATGACGATATGGGACCTTTAATAATAATACATATTTGCAATAAAGCCACCACAGGCTACAAGTCATTTTCTAAACTTAGCATTAGCATCACAGTTACAACCTTTCATTATTTTTTAAACTTACAGGTAAAGTCTCTACAGAACCACCAAACACTGTCTCCTCGACTGGAATATTAGATTACTTTTTTAATAAAAAGCTTTGACCTCGTGGTTTAGTGTTTGTTGCTCTTACCTGTTGAGGTCCTCAGGTGTGTTAACTCCGGTGCCGGTTGAGTTTCACCGGAGGAACGCACGGTGAGCAGACTACCTGTTTATTGTTACCATGGCAACCGCTGGATGGCTGCTGATGCTACCACAGTATCTGCAGACAGACACCAATGTTACCAAAAAAAAAAGCTGCAAAGACTTTCAATATTTTAAAAGAAATACATTTTATTTGAACTCTAAAAGGACTTAAAGTTAATGGACTTTGGACTCCCTGTTTCTATGCTTTTGTATGACAATTAAATTTTTTTATAATTAAAAATAATGGAAGGAAGAAAGTTTTGAAAGCAAAAAAAAATAATTTGTGTCCGTAGAAATGTGTATATATATATATATATATATATATTTATTTATTTTTTAATTGCACATTGTGGTATTTCTACTTTCACTGGTGAATTAAAAATCAAAATATGTATTTGTTACGTATATTGTGAACCTCATAGGCCCTATTGTGGAAAAGGCTATTTAAATACAGTATGTTGTTTTATTGTTTGTATTTTTAATATTTCTCTGTTTTTTGTTTTATATATATTTTTTAAAGACAATATCATATACAATACATATAGGACATACAAAGACAAAAATACAACATCAACAATACAAGGCCCAGGGGGTAGAGCCAAAATAACCAAAGGGCAACACTATTTCATAGCATCCACATTGAGTTCATTCTTAAAAAATAGGAAAAAACTTTTAAATTAATTTTAAACGTCACCTCTTATTATTTTATTAGTAAGAAAATATTTTCTCTGTTTTTTTATATATATATATATATTATTTTTTATTTCAAAATGACAGTATACATAGTAACAGCAGAAAATATTAAAATAATTTACATACAGAAGAAGCATAGTGAAAACATAAACAAAGATATTGCATACATTAATTGTTTTCATTTGGTGAGGAAGAAATTTGTTCTCCGTGTTCTAGTGCCATCTTGTGGCTGCTCTACGTCACAGTGTCACGTCACGCTGCTGCTCTTTGCCCGGGCAAATCCCCCCCCGGCACTACTTTCAATCAGTCTACATCCGCGCTCACAACATCAGTACACACAGCTAATTCCCGCACTACTTTCAATCAGTCTACATCCGCGCTCAAAACATCAACACACACAGCTAGCTTAGTTTAGCTAGTAACTTTATATATTATCACAACACTTGAACGCAGGTGAGCCGAGCAACGTCTTTAAACGTTTTACGTTACAGCAAATGGAAAGGAAATGTTGTTGTTTCCTGATATTAACTGAAGCTAACATGCTAAACACAGAAGAACTGTTAACTTACCTGTTATCTTAACTTTAACCTCTTTCTCTCTCAGTCAGGTGGCTGTAAGGTGTTATAATGTGTGGAAGAACCGCCTGTACTCTGGCTCCGGACGAGGTGAGCCGAGCCTGCAGCTACAGAGACCGGGGAGGACAGCGGAGGAGGCCTCGATGGAGGGATGGAGACGAGGATAAATACAGACCCTCCTACAACAAGAGTCCTCAGACTACCAGCCCTGTGCTGCTATCACACAGGCACTTTGACAAGGTAAACTACCTGTATCTGGCACACAGACACTTTAACAAGGTAAAGCTGTCTGTATGTTGCTTAAAAGTGAAGGACGCCAAAATATGTGGCCCTATAACGGATACTATCAAATCTGCAATGATTAAATAAGAACACATAACAACACACAATGCAATTCAATGCAACAAAACCACAAATAGGAGCTAAAAGAATTAACCACAGGCATAAATCATAAACTCTTCTTTGTCACAGTCTCAATATGGATCAATGTAAGCCCCCAAAATGTAGTGTGCTGCAGGGTTATTGCGTTAAATGGCATATTATATGTATAAATATCATATACAATACTACTTTTTACATTCTCATGTGCAATATCACTGTTCATTGTGTGCAATATTAATGTTCAACATGTGCAATATTACTTCTTTTCTGTTTTTTTTAGCTTACTTTACCTTTTTATTACCTTTTTTTATTTTACTTATCTTATTTACTAATTTTACTAAATGTATCTTATTTAATTGTTATCCTTTTAGGCACTGGTGCTAGTAATAGTACTTTTTTATTTTATACATTTGTATTTTATACACTTGAACTTGTTGTAATTTTTGTTGTATTTTTTAGCAATCTCTGGCACAAGAATTTCCTTTGGGATTAATAAAGTTCTATTTTATCTTATCTTATCTTATCTTATATATTGTAGGTAGGGAATAAAATTAGCACCTGCCACCTGCAAAATACAAGGTAAATGTTGGCTGTAGCAGGTAAAAGTTTCTTTTCACCTGCCATCATGGCAGATAGATTATCCTTATATTAAGAAATGTTATTTTTAAAAAGCAATTAGCAAAAGCGTTGCAAGATATATTCCATATTTCTACCGTCTGGTACCACTGACTCAGTGTTTATTATTCTAAAGCGTTTAACATAGATTTCAGAAGTTGCAGACAAAAATGATGAGTTGCTGGTAGAAATGTTCAGTGACCTGCCACAAAAACTTAATTTCAGACCGTGATTGTAGTTGCTCATGTTATGTTATGTTCACTATGTTTCAGGATGCTCCTGTCGATGAGTGTGTGTTGGCCTCCATGCGTTGGGGTCTGGTACCTGCCTGGTTCAAGGAGAAGGACCCGAGCAAGATGCAATTCAGCACCAACAACTGCCGCAGCGAGAATATACTGCAGAGGAAAACATACAAGGTGCATATACATTTTGAGCCCACCACCAAGCTGCATTGTCTTTCTTGTTTTATGTCTTGTCCCTTATGAGTGTCTAATCACTCTGTCGTCTTCCCAAAGGACCCCATGATAAAAGGGCAGCGATGCGTCATCCTGGCTGATGGCTTCTATGAGTGGAAGAAGCAGGAAAAGAACAAGCAGCCTTTCTTTATCTACTTCCCTCAGACTCAGGAGAAAACAAAGGTGAGGATGACCCCATGACCTCATCTCGCAATAAGGAGAATTCAGAGACAGCGTGCCCTCCAGAGAAAGAGGCCTCCCCTGACCTGACAGAGGTGCATATTGGGTTTTCGATAGCAATATAAGCAGCATGAACATTTGCTTTCATCCAGAGTGGAAGTAGAGAGAATGCAGCTGTGGAGGAAATTGCCACGGCTGAAAATATCCTGTGTGGGAGAGGAGCTAAAGCAAAAATGTGCATGTGTCCACCAGGTGTTTCTTTAGCATTCAACGTGATTTAGTTTTGATGCTGGTGCCAGGCTAAGGAGTGTAAAAGAAATACAACCATTCCAACAAAATCTGTCAGTCATAAAATCTACTGTATGCTGTGTGTTGGCCAGGGAGGAGAAGCAGCAGGTGAGTGGACTGGATGGAAGTTGCTGACTATGGCCGGACTGTTTGATTGCTGGACACCTCCAGATGGTGGAGAACCCCTTTACACGTACAGTATAATCACTGTGAGCGCTTCCCCAGGCCTGGATAGCATCCATCACAGGTAAGGATAGGAAATGGCTCTTTTTTATTTCTCCATTCGTGTCTGTATGAAATCCTAAATCACTGCGTGGTTGTATTTTAGGATGCCAGCAGTCCTGGACGGGGAGGAAGAAGTGAGGAGTTGGCTGGATTTTGGAGAAGTGAAGTCTCTAGATGCCTTGAAACTGCTCCAGTCTAAAAACATTTTGACTTTTCATCCCGTCTCTTCACTGGTAAACAACTCTCGCAACAACTCTCCAGAGTGCCTTCAGCCGGTGGATCTCAACAGCAAAAAGGTATCAGATTTACTGTGGCATTTCTCTCACTGTGGTTGGATAATTTAGCAATGAAGCTGTCTGGTTTAATCTGACAAATGTGACCCTTGACCCCCCTAGGAGCCCAAACCCAGAGCCAGCAGTAAGATGATGATGAGCTGGCTGAAGAGCAGCACACCTTCAAAGAGGAAGGAGCCCAACACGTGTGAGAGTAAAGAAGAGCAAGAAATCAAAGCAGAGGGTCAGTCCAAGTCTACAGGAGCACTTCAGCAGTGGCTTCAGGTAGCCAATAAGAAACGAAGAACCAAGTGAAGATACGACCTGGGACTGAAACTCTGTAGTAGAGCTGCAATCGATTAGTTCTCAAATATTAAATTAATCTTCAAATATTTTGGTAATTGATTTGAGTCATTTTTTAAGAAAAAAAAAAGTCAAAATTCTGATTCCAAATGTGAATATTTTCTGGTTTCTTTACTCCTCTATGACAGTAAACTGAATATCTTTGAGTGGTGGACAAAACAAGACATTTGAGGACGTCATCTTGGACTTTGGGAAACACTGATCGACATTTCATAGACCATACACCATTTTATAGACCAAACAACTAATCGATTAATCAATCAACAGATTAATCGACAATGAAAATAATCGTTAGTTGCAGCCCTACTCTGCAGTATTTAATACCATTTAGGTGTTATTTATCCCACTTTACTATTTTGACAGTTGTGAGAAAAATTTACTTTTGCTTAGATACCAACTTTTAAATGTAATAAAAAATGCTACATATACTGTTTCATTTCAAATGTTATCAATAATTGTCAGAAATAAACACTGCAAGCTTTATTCAAGATTTTTATTACCCTTATTACTTGAAACGCAGAGACATTTCGAAACAATGTAGATGCTATGCATTTATCATATTAATAATATAATAATGATGAATGCCGATACTTCCCCCCTCCCCCCATACATTTTTTTTTCTTCTTTCAAAGTTACAGTATGTATGCTATCTCGTAATCTATAATGCATTTCAAAGATTTAACATAATACGAACAGACAGTTAAAGATCTGATCGGTTAAAAGAAATGTCAAGCACTTAAATTGTTTGCCAACACGAGCAACTGGCAGAGTCGGATATGGAGATTTACAACACAACTTTTAGCCTTCCCCCACACAATGATTGAGAGGTTTGCAAATATACAAAGTCTTGCAATAGTTGACAGTAAAAAGAAAGGTACTAACTAATAGTACTCAGTTATGAATGATATTTATACTGGAGAAAAATCTCTCCTCTGCAGGATTATCGGGGTAGAATGACATGCTGTCCTCATGGTTCATTCCCACGTCAAATGTTGTACCAAGAATAGCTAATTACAAGATGAACCTTCATTTCTCCCAGTAGAGGATTAGCATGTTACACTCACATCTGGATTCACACGGTGTCCTCAACCTGAGCTACATTTATTGTGGCTCCAAAATGAGATGTCTGAACAAGTCTTCAGTAATTGTGGATGACAGCAAAGTGCAAAAAAAACAAAAAAACCTGTCGTGAAACTGGATTTTCAATTCTGTGCCAATTAACAAGAACCAGCAGGCAGCAAATTAATGTGACCTACATGCACCTTAACACGTTCTGATCCTTCACTACTTCAGTTCCCACTTCTTTTTTTTAGAGGTAAAGTGAAAGCACGGAAACAAGTGTTTTTTGAGAGTCAAACAAATTTAAGCCACAACACAAATGAGTAAAACGGGGGGAGCAGTGTTTCCTCTATTCATGCAGCAGCGGCGGGCCGTGAAAGTAAGAAAACAACCACCACTGCTAAAGAAACTTTGATTTAAAAAAACAAAAACAAAAAAAAAAAAAGATTAGTTTTCTACCTTTACTCATCAACACAAACATGTAGATATAATGCTTCAATTTACCAAATAAAAGCAGTTAGAACCAAAAAATTGGGTGTGAAAGCAGCGATATACATGGAACTGAAAATGAGCCCAAACCACCACCGCCATGAAAAAGTACGTAGGGAAACACTGGGAAGTAATAAGCATCGTACAAGTAAATTCCATGTTTCCTTAAGGTGTTCTTTGGGCTAGGAGACTCATATTTTATACAAAATGTGTGTTTTGTATACATAAGGAGGTGAGTGCAGCATGTTTGTGTGTGTGTGTAGTATACTCGATGAGTGGGATGCTGCTTGTATGTTGGGCATTAGGGATTAACACAGTGGGCCATGGGATAAGGGGTATATAGACAAGGCAAGACAGGGTAGTGAGGGCAGTGACAACCCCCCTCCCCGGAGATCTTCAGAGTCCTCAGCAGCTGCAGGTCTCTGCTGACGGCTTGGCTCGCTCGTTCCTGTCCAGCTTTATGGGCTCCGGGAACTCGTTGTACAGCTCCACTTCGGTCTCCTGAAATCAGACAATAGAGTTGCATGTCCAAGCTTTCACAGAAACACATGCAGAAAAATGTTATTTCTTAACATGGTCAATGGACTTGCATTTATATAGCGCCTTTCTAGACTTCTGACCACTCAAAGTGCTTTACACTACATGTCAGCATTTACCCATTCATACACTGATGGCACAGCATTCGGGAGCAATTTGGGGTTCAGTATCTTGCTAAGTAGGTCTTGTTAGGTATCTTAAGTATCTTGGAGGAGCCTGATTGGTAGACAACCCGCTCTAACTCTGAGCCCCACATTCAAGAGACTAAGTCAAACTGTCAGAATCCTCCGTTACCTGTTTGAGGGCGTTGCGTGCGATAGTCTGGAAGGCCTGCTCCACGTTGATTGCCTCCTTGGCGCTGGTTTCGAAATATGGGATGTTGTTCTTGCTTTGACACCAAGCCTGTGCTCGCTTGGTTGTTACCTGAAACACAAAGGAGATGATGTCATACTTAGAAAACATCAGACATAAAGAGCATGACCGTTTAATCCAAGCTATTTTCAACACTTCTAAAGAAAAAGAAACAGTAAATATTTTAGAAACAATCAATGAATCAAGTGCTCTAACATAAAATCTGGGTACTTTATCACCCGGCAGTCGAGCCATTTTGGCTTCATGAGCCACTGAGCATATACATTATATACATCCATGAATGTGCCTCACCGGAATCTTCTACAAGCTGCTCGCTTGACAGCTGTGAGTACTAACAATAGTCATGTTGGTTCTTTACGTTCATTATATGTTTATGGTCATAATGATAATAGTGTGGGGGGGTTGGCTTTGGAGGGAGGCCTGAAGCCGATTAGTGACTTTCTCGCCAGATTTAGGGACTTTTGGAGATAATGCTGCTGGCTACAGAGCTCGGTTTGGATTATGTAAAAAAATCTAGTGTATTGTTGCTAGTTTCTCAAGATCGCCAACCCTGCCTTTAAGACGTCAAAAATTACTAACCACAACTGTACATTTCCTTGAAAAAACACCCCAAATGGTGCACATAATGACACCCCTTGCACACACAAATGTGATTATCTGGACCCACCTGTCTGTTCTCCAAGTCGATCTTGTTGCCCAGCACCACGAAGGGGAAGTTCTCCGGGTCTCGAGGGCTGGCCTGGATCAAGAACTCGTCCCTCCAGCTGTCTAGAGTCTTGAAGGTGTTGGGTGCCGTCACGTCAAACACCAGGACGCAGCAGTCGGCTCCACGGTAGAACGCTACGCCTAAGGACTGGAACCTCTCCTGACCGGCTGTGTCCCAAATCTGAGATAGAGAACAGAGACACCATGCTGTGTTAACATGCACAAAATAATCAGATTACTGTAAATAAAGAGATTAAGGTAATACGCTGACTGTAGTGTTTACATGGTTCACATTAACCAGATCTTCCTAATTACCTATCAGAGTTATATGTGGTACCAAACAAGAAAGTTTAGAAGAAAATGAAGAGACTTTGTTGGTGTTTGTGTTTATCAATGATAACAGTGTTGTTTGCCTTTTTAAAACTCTTTTTTTAACCCAGCATCACAAGCCATAATGCCGTTTGTGTAGAAAAACACAGCTTTGTAATCAGTTCATTGTCTCTCTGTGGTGCACGTGTAGAATACAAATTCAAAGTAAGCTAAACTGACCAGTTATCCAGCTCAAGTTACACTTAATTCTGTTCATTTTAACCTTAACTTACCAAGAGTTTACATTAGGAAGTTATTATCGTGACTGTCAATGCATTGACAGACGTGCCATCCTCCACAGTTTTCATGAATTCCATTTTTTTTTTTAATCACGAAAAAGGAAACATTTACATTATTGATCCTTAAAGTGGATTTCTCTGGTTTTGACTAAAGACGACTGTTACAAAATGATTGTGGTTATGAAAATACACATCCAAAATTAAAGCCTTGAAAATGTGTTGTGCTTAATGGATATATAAATGGCTTTCACAGAAGAGACAGAGAAATAAATAATGCATTTACTGTGGTACACTATTAAAACCCTTGGCAGTCCAATGTTAGTGTGGGGGATAAGAATTAACATGTTTTTTACATCAAAACATTTGCATTCTGTGATAATTTGTGTTTCAATAGCAGATGAGCAAGTGTGGCATTCTTCTCCTTACCTGCATTGTGACGAGTCTGTCATCCACCATGACTTCTTTCGTCAGGAAATCAGCGCCTATTGTGGCTTTGTACTGGTTACTGAACTTCTTATTCACATACTGGTTCATCAACGAGGTCTTCCCAACTCTAGGAGGAGGAAATAATCACAGGACAACATTCAGATGATGGGCAGAAAGAACTGAAACAGAAAAAAAGTCACTGTGATTGATTGGGATTGATTGGTGAAGAACAGTAAAGGTTCCTTGCTCGTTGTATGAGAGTGAGCGTATTATGATTAGACCAGATAAAATTATGTGTTTTCTTTACATTAAACCATCAGGCCCATTGTTGTCTCGTCCCTTTAGCTTTGTCGCTACAGCTCAACACTCACCCAGAGTCTCCGAGGATGATGACTTTGAGTAGTACTTTCTTCCTTGATGTCATTGTGCCACAGCTGTAAAGACAAATAAGTAGATTAGAGGGGAGAAGAAAACTCTGAATAGAAGCAGGACTTCGTCAGAATTGCTCAATCAAGATGGATCTAGCCATGCCCTAGTGATGATCCTTCTGATATGGGCCAACAGGTTTCACTGAAAGATGATAAGGCCTGTTTGCATCTAGAAATACACTCCAAAGAAATGGGCCGTTTCTAGGAATGAAACCAAGTGCAATGTCTCCCATACGTGCAATTCCTTCACTTCACTGACAAAGACAAATAGAGTAATACGGAAAAAACAATATGCTGCACCGCATTGTACCGCGAGTCTCTAAATACAATTCATGAAACAAACAATTCACTACGCTTTTTTTCCACCCTTTTCCAAAATATGTTTAACAATGGCAGTGCTAGGCTGTTGAGCCGAGATGACATCTGCTGTTTTTAGCATCACAGCTGGTGGTTATTGTTATACTGTAATGCACTGATTTTGTGATATTTATATATTTATACAACCCATTCAACGGAAAAAAAGGACATTGTTTCATTCCCAAGATACAATTCTTGTACCTTCATAAAGCTGAACATTACCAGAAATTGAAAACAAAAACGAAACACACACCCAGTTACTCCAAAACATACTGAATGGAAACATGATTGGTATTAATAATTAATTTCAAGTCTATGCTGTATTGCATCATGATGGCTTCCCAACTGAGACCTGTATTTGTCCTACCAAACAAACAGGCAGATGTTCTCCAATCATTATCTACACACAGATTTAGGGATGCACCGATACCAATACCAGATCGGATATTGGTGACAATGGGGCCAATCTATTAAATTCAGTGCTATGTTTATATACTATATACATTATTTACTGGAGTTTTAATTCCCTTTGAAGTTTTGACCAATTTGTTGCTGCATTAAAAAGGTTTACACTTGAATTGTAATTCCTGTTAATTTTGAAGATTTTTTTGCCATGTTGTTGGTGTACAATTTGTTATTTTAATAATGAATAACAATTCATTAACTCTATATCTATTTATTTATTCATTACATTGTGTTTCACAAGTTAGGAAAGCAATGTTTAAGTCAAGCCTGATGTTGCCTTATACATAACAGAATGATACCAGTCACTTCCACACAGTGAAGCATACAGCTTATTAATTAAACACTGGTATTGGATCGGTACTCGGTATTGACCGATACCCAAAGCCCATATATTGCTATCGGGACTGAAAAAGTCTGATCGGTGCATCCCTACACAGATTTTTGTGAAACTATAAATAAACAGCTCCAACATTTGTTAAATTTGGTCAAATAGGTGCACTCATTATAGGACTTAGCCATCTTCAGTTCTTCTTTAATGTAATCACCCATCCCCCATTGACTAATCTATATTTCCTTAATATAAGATTCCTGATAACCATCTCTAAATTTATCCTCCCTATTTGTCCACTGTGTGTGTTTCACATAATGTCATGCTGAAATGTGTCTTATTCATTGATTAAAAAAAACATCTGAAATCACAACCATATGTCTGTTAATAAATGATCTTAATCATCAGAAATACTGCTTATTTTGGCACTAAAATCCAAAGATTCTCATCTTTCCCACTAACTCAAGACATCACCAAGCATTTCCGACTTTGCCCGAGTGTGCTGCTGTGTAATAATAAACCACCTCATACAGCTGTAATGACCAAAGTCCAACTCTATTACCGGTGGGCTTTAAATCACTATTCCCTTTTGAAGGCTAAACCCTGAAGAAAGCATTACTGGAAAAAAAAGAAGAAGAAAATCAGTCATAGGCTTTTCTCCACACATCACTTAAAGGTTTACAGAACACTTAAGCGAAAGAAAAGCCACCTATTGACACCACATTATGAGGCAAAGCTAGCACAGAGCTGTCTGTGCGGCTCCCATAATCTGCACCCCATGACACTGTGTCAGGAACTGGTCACATGGTGTTAAAACACAGGACTAACGGAACCATGACTTGGCAGTAGGCATGATTAGCACAAGCAAATAGCTGTAGTTGCAAACAATACATACACCATCATAATCCATAGTTATGATCAATCTATCCACCTATCTGGTTGTACATATTCTCACTTTGTATACTAAAGCAGAGTCGACATTTAACCCATAAAGACATCAAACACACACTGTTAGCAGGGTGGAATAAAACATCACATTAGGATACCTAGATAAGGAAGCAAATGCACTAAATAAAACAATACACACACTATTATAATCCATAGTTACGATAATAATCTGTCGACCTATCTGGTTGTACATATTCTCACATTATAAACTGGAGCAGAGAGTCAACATTTAACCATAAAGACATCAAACACACTCTGTTAGCAGGGTACAATAAACATCACATTAAGATATCTAGATAAGTAAGCAATAAAACAATAACACATGTGTTTCTGGACAGTGTTATTAAAGCCAAACCTTGTCAACTAACAACATTACCACCTCAGTGACACTTCTTAATTTAAGCTAACGTTTAGTGAGCTAAGCAAAGGTTTTAGTAACAAATGTCACACTTTTGTTGACAACAGCTGTATTGTTAATGTTTATAGTTAGTAAACACAGTAAAAGAAGTCACAATAAACCAACCTGAGTGATGATCCTGCGGTAGAAAAGATCAAAAGTGGACTTTTTCTTCTGCCTCGCAGGCTAGCTAACAAGCTAACAGGCTAACAAGCTAACAGGCTAGCTAAGAAGCTAACAGGCTAACAGCTCCTCTAACCGTCTGTAGTGATAAAACAACACGTCGACAGCTAACTAGATAACCTCAGACAGCTAGCCTCGCAGCTAACCCTGCTGATCAAAGTCAACGCTGCCACTGCCGGTGTATGTCTCCCTTCGTGAAACAGTTTGGTACAATGCTCTGTTGGTCTGTTTCGCTTCTGTTCCCGTTGACGCTTCGCTTTGCTTTTCCTGTCAACAAGCTAACTGTGCTAGCTGCTAGCTTCCGAGCTCTGTTCACTTCCTCCAAAACAAGCTGTGGTCGGTGAGGGCTGACGTCACGTGAGGACTGGCCACGCCTAGTTCCTCCAGGAACCTGAGAGAGGAGATGTCACAATAACACAGCAATTATAATGCTGCTGCTGCAAAAAAGGGTTTTCTTTTTTTTTTTTTTTAGCAATGTTGTTGGTCAGAATAACCTGCAAGGTTCTATTCTTGGGAATATGTTATGATTATGTATGTATGTACACATGTGTTTGTATGGATATATATTCACTTTTTTTAATAATCCTGTATCACAGCTGTTACCCTGCACTATATTCAGTTTTTAACAGTTTTCTTCATCTCTTTGTATATTTATATCTGGTATATTTTTTTAATTTCTACTTTGCACTACTAACTTTTTTACTGCCTTTTTACTAACATGTTTTGCACTATGGAACTGTGATGCTGGAAACTTGAATTTCCCTCGGGATTAATAAAGTTACTATCTATCTTTCTATCTAGTATGTATGTGTATGTACTGTATGTATGTGTATATGTATGTATATATATACATATATATATTTGTGTGTATATGCAGGTATGTATGTATTTATATATGTATATATTTAACTTATATATTTTTATTTTATTTTTTTCCCCATTATTTAGACATTGTGCGCAGCTAAATGTGATCCTGATTTGATTGATTTTTCTTTTCTTTTTTTTCTTTCCCTCTCTGCTACTGTTGGTGTGTACCACACAAATAGGCGGGTGGGCGGGCGTGCACAATGCTTATTGTATATGTACACTTAAAAAAAAGAAAAAATGGAAACACTCTTTTAAGTACATGCTGCTCATTACATCATGCTACAAACATGTACATTCCTTGATCATGTAACGTGTCAACGTCTCCAAATAAAAATGAATTAAAAAAAGAATAACCTGTAAGGTCACCTGGAACAAAAATGTGACTTGCTTCTCCCCCTGCTGCCATGATTACTGTCTCATTTGTTGTGTTTTACTCCAGACTTATATCAGCCACTGAACGCAGGGATGGCAGTTCAATCCCCAGTTCCTACCAGTTCCTGGGGATAAACAAATGTGCTTGCTTTATGCAAATGTATATATTTATTATTAGAAATCAATTAACAACACAAAACAATGACAAATATTGTCCAGAAACCCTCACGGGTACTGCATTTAGCATAAAAAATATGCTCAAATCAAAACATGGCAAACTGCAGACCAACAGACATCAACACCTGTCAGTGTGTCAGTGTGCTGACTTGACTATAACTTGCCCCAAACTGCATGTGATTATCATAAAGTGGGCATGTCTGTAATGGGAAGACTGATGGGTACCCATAGAACCCATTTTCATTCCATGCAAGTTTTTCCTCGTCAAAATTTAGCTTAAGTTTGGAGCGTTAATTATTCTCCTTCACGACAAGCTAGTATGACATGGTTAGTACCAATGGATTCCTTAGGTTAGGTCAAGCTAACGTGCTAGCCGAGCTCTGTTCACTTCCTCCAAAACAAGCTCTGGTCGTGAGGGCTGACGTCACGCGCTGGACACATCTAGTTCCTCCAGGAACCTGAGATGTCACAATAACACATCAATTATAATGCTGCAAACAAAATGTGTGGGTTTTTTTTTTGTTTTTTTTTAGCAATGTCGTTGGTCAGAGTAACCTGCAAGGTAGCCTGGGACAAAAGTGTGACTCCCCTCTCCCCCTGCTGCCATGATTACTGCCTCATTTATTGTGGTTTACTCCAGACTTATACCAGCCACTGACCATAAGGTTGGCTGTTCAATCCCCTGTTCCTGCTGTCTACATGTAGAAGTGTCCTTGAGCGAGACACTGGACTGAACCCAAATTGCTCCCCAGGTGCTTTACAGCAGCCCACTGCTGCTAAAGA